>CABHPP010101375.1:0-14034 GCA_902168425.1 Peromyscus attwateri | reverse complement strand
GGGGGCAGGTGGGGAACCATTCTCTTTCCTTCTGGATGCCCATCTTTAAATTTTATATTTATACAATGCAGGGGTTGAACACAATGCCTACCAGCTGCTAAGCAAGCGTTGTACCTTGCCCAGGGTGCTCTTTCAAGTCTGAGCTGCCAGAACATGGTCAGTTCCCCACTGTGCCACTGACATCAGGGGCCTGAGCACTCTGCTGGAGGGGTCTCCTACACACTAGGTTGGTGTTCAGAACCCATACCCTAACACACTGGATGCTAGTACACTTCGATCTTCTGCTGTCTGGGGCAACATAAACCATCTCCAGATACTGCTAAATGTACTCTGGGAAACAGTTATCCCGACTCCCACCAGAGAACCTCTGCAGTAGAGGGTGGCCAGGGTGGAAGTAGAGGGTGCCGAGGGACAATGAGCTAGCTTTCCCTGACTCCAAAGGGTAGCTGGTTCTTAGCAACATATACCCAGACTCAATGCTGTGCTCAGCAGTCCATACCCAACTTCTAAGCCAGCAACTTAAGCACTCCTGCTACTAGTTCAGTTACAGTCCACCAGTAGGAAAGTACCATGCCAGAGTAGGGCTTCTCTGGATTATGGGAGCTGGCACAAGAGCCAAATGCTCCATCTCTGATTTGGGGATATACCCTATAGTTAAGTGAAATTATCTAAATTGTGGCTGTGTGTGTCCTTGGGTCACAATGTTGCTTTATGCCTGTGGGTCAAGGTCAAAGTAAGAAAGATCACTGGTCATCAGTTGAACAGCTGGTATACTTCTGCTTGGACAAAGAAAAACCTTGGGCAAAGAAAAACAATCTTTGAGCCCCAGCTTGTGGTACAAACTGCACAACCAGATGAGACTAATAGGAAGCAAGCAAGAGAAGAGCCAGCCACTTTCAGGACAAGAGGTCACCCATGATATGGTGAAGGAGACACAGGAGGCCAAAGAAGAAACTGCATAAATAAAAAGTAAAAATTACAGAGGCTAGAGAGATGACTTAAGAGCACTGGCTGCTCTTCCAGAGGACCTGGGTTCAATTCCCAGCTCCTACATGGGAATTCACAACCCTCTGTAAGTCTAGTTCCAGGAGTTCCAAAGTCCTTCTGGCCTCTGCAGACACCAGGCACTCAAGTGGTACACAGACAGCCACACAGGAAAACACATAAAATGTTTTAAGCTGGGGGTGGTGGCGCATGCCATTGATCTCAGCACTTGGGAGGCAGAGGCGGGTAGATCTCTGAGTTCGAGGCCAGCCTGGTCTACAGAGTGAGTTCCAGGACAGCCAAGGCTACAGAGAAACCTTGTCTTGGAAAAGAAAAAAAAAAAAATGTGTAAAAAGAACCAACTTTTTCCAGAGGCAGAGGCAGGTGAATCTCTGAGTTCTAGGCCAGCCTGGTCTACATAGTGAGTTCCAGGCATGCTATGGAGGGAGAAAAAAAAAAAAAAAAAAAAAAAAAAGCGGAAACAATCTAGATGAAGTGCTTTTATTTTTAAACCAACAAAAACTTTGAATATAAAAGCATTTTAATATACACACTGCAATCACAACAGCATCCATGTAGCAGCAAGGGGACCCAGGGCTCCGGGTAGGGTTAGATGGAATGGGAGTTTCTCAGGTCAGCCTGCCAAATGCCTCCCTTATCTCAGAGGACTGGGTAGCTCATGAGAACATGTCAACAGTCAAAGCAAACCCTGATGACTCCATGGGGCCAGACTCCATGAAGCAGGATCTCCAACATGTCTCCTACCCAGGGCAGTCCTCTCAGAAAGCCAGGCTCAGTCACCAGATGAGAAGGTGGCTGTGACCAAAGTACCCACCATTCCTCCTTGGCCCGGGGAGCTTACCTTTGGGAGTTTTCTAGTAGTGGTTAGACTAAATGACACCCTGGAAGGACAGTGGTGGTACTGAGTCTGCCTGAGACCCCCAAGAACTGGACTGGGAAGGAGTGACAGCCTTTGGCCAAAGGCTAGCCAGGCATCACCCAAACAAGCCTCAAGGCAGGTGATGTTCAGAGAGCTCATGGGAACTGCTGGTGTAGAAGGAAAAATGGTACAAAGAATGAGCATCTAAGTACCTGCTTCTTAGAGGCTGGTGGGTCATAAATGAGATGATTCTTCTGGACCTGAGGGGAGAGATTGGGGTCCATATTTTCTTTGAGGCTGACAGGTCTGGAGGCAGCTGGTGGCCCCCAAATCCTTGAGATGACCACGCATGAGAGCCTGTAGGCGCCACCAGGTGTGCAAGGAGACTGGCCATCATCCTACTGGTGCCAGTCTGGCCCCATCAGATGCAGTCCATGGAGTTCTCCGGGAGGAGGCCTGGGATGCAGCTAGGGAGGCCCAGGCTTTTGATAGGAGTGCAATTGAAGGGAAGGCCCAAGTCTGGGTTAGGGTCCTGGTTCTCTATGGCCTCCAGTCTGTCTGCGTTGTTGTCCCAGTTGATATGGAATCGGGTCACCCGGGGGTTAGAAACCAAGATGTTCCGCTGTAGCTGCACAAGAAGAATGCCAGTCCCTATCACCTAAGTGTTCATTATTCCTGAAGGGCCAGGACTCCTCAGACTGGACTCCCTCCAGTTGGAGCCCAAAAGATGCTTGAACACTGTGGGGTAGAACAGGACCTTCCTCATCCTGGTTTTGTTTGCCTTTGTTCATTTGTTTTTGGGTTGTTTTGAGAGAGAGTCTCAACTATGTAGACCAGGCTAGTCTAGAACTCACAGAGATCTCCTGCCTCTCTCTGTCTCCCAAGTGCTGGGGTTAAAGGTATTAACTATCATGCCTAGCATGATTTTTTTTGAAGAGTTTTATGTATATGAGTGTTTGGCTACATGTATGTCTATGCACCATGTGTATGCCTGGTGCCTTTGGAGGCCAGAAGAAGGCACAGCCTAGAACTGGAGTAACAGCCACCATGTGATGTCATGTGGGTGCTGGGAATTGAACCTGGGCTCTGAAGAGCAGCAAGTTTCTTAACCGCTGAGCCCTCTCTCCAGCCCATTTGATTTTTTAAAAAATATCCTTAATTTTATTGTATGACTGTTTTGCCTACACATATGTCTATTTGTTACCTTTGTGCCTGATACCCATGGAGGTCAGAAGAGGGCATAGATCTCCTAGAACTGGAATTAAAGGTGGCTGTGAGGCTGTGGGTACTAGGAATCAAACCCAGGTCCTCTGCAAGAGCAGCCAGTGCTCTTAACTGCTGAGCCATCTCTCCAGTAGCCCTCCAGCACTGCCCCCTCCCCCCTGGAAACAGGGTCTTGCTATGTAGTCTAGGTTGGTCTGGAACTCATTATACAGATGAGGCTGGCCTCTAATTTTCTGAGGGCCAGAGTACTGGGATCACAGTGTGCTCCACTCCCCCTAGCTCTAGTTCTGATTCTGTCATGCCTCAAGAAGACTTGCTCTACTCCAGCTCTAGCTCAGAGGCAGCATGACCTGTTAACCTTCACTGACCTTGGCTCCTATCCCCTCAGCTGTAAAGGACTGTCTGAAGCAGGAAGTGCAGAGACAGGCTCACCTGAGAGAAGTCTGGCTTTGGGGGTGGGTTCTCCCGAAGCTCTGGGTTTGGGTACTCATTGTTGACATAGTAGCCCACACGGATGAACTCTTGTCCATGGTAGGTGCAGGTGATGAGAACCACAGTCACACCCACAGCATCCGTCTCAGGAATGAGGGATGGGTTTGGGGCATCAGCCTGGGGAGACATATCCTGGCCTTTAGCACTGCCAATCATGACACAAAGTCTACCAAAGAACTAGGACTAGACAAACTGTACAGGTGACTATAAATATAACTATAAGTCATGGATTTGATTCGGCAGCATGATTGCTCAGCATGCATAGTCCTTAGTCCCAATAACAACAACAACAATAATAAATTCAGAACTGCTGAGTTTGACTAGGAGACAAGGGTGTTTAGGTGGAATGTGGTACACAAGGGGACTGACATGAGATGAAGCTGGTCAGGTGGATACGAGGCAACCCCAGGTCTGCTCAGTCAATTCAGGGCTTGGGAAACAGCAGTGTTTAGAGGAGGTAAGGTCTGAAAAGACTGGTAGCATGTGGAGGTCTGGCTGCAGAGGGCTGTAGCAGAAGCAGGGAGGCCAGGCAGGAGTTGGATGACTAAACCCAACAACAGAGAACAGAATCACAGGTCAGGGTGTGTGGCTGTGGAGCAGCTATGTTGTATGAAACCAATGCAAATGAAAACATGTACACTTAACCAGATTCATGACAGAGAACAGAGCATCACCAGTGGGACCCTGTTCAACAGCCAGGCTGCATGCTCTGGAAGTAGGCCTTGGCTGTGAGTATGGAGCTTAGTGGGCTGACAGGCAGGAGTGTGGGAGGGGACCGTGGGAGGGAATGAATGGATAATGACTTCCTAAGCACCTGCCAAGGAGCCCGGTGACACTGGACTGGACATAGTACCATTTGGAAGTCACAAGCCCATCTTCATATTCACTGATTCTGAGTTTGCAAATCCACCAACTCGATACATCTAGAAACTTCAAAACCAGTAAGTGTGGTACTTTCATACTTCCTGGCATGTGAAGAACAAGGGAAACCCAGGGCTTAGATTACAACATGGGGCCAAACTCGGGGCTACTAGGCCTTCTGCTTTGCTTCCAATGTGGAGTACAAGGACCCTTAGACTGTCTACCTAGTGCCGAAATTCAGGAGTTTCATATGGTGAGCCTGTTTCTGTCTGTCAGAATGTGAACAGTTCTGCAACACATTCCAGCTACCAGTGTTTTCTCTCTCCTGGCCTAGAAACAGAGCTTAGCAACCAAGAATGGAACCCTCTGGAACCTTTCTTTGCTACATTGCCAAAATCCCAGGGCAGAATACAAACAAAGTTTTATATTCATCACCACCTTTATTACACCCCCTTGTATTTTGTTTGTTTGTTGAGACAAGGCCTCACTATGTAGCCTTGGCTGGCCTCCAACTCATAGAGATCTACCTGCCTCTGCTTCCTGAGTGCTCAGTTTAAAGGTGTACCACAGCTTGCCTAATTATTTTTTTAACAGCATTTGGATGTGTAGCCTAGGCTAGCCTTGAACCTGAAGCAGTCTTTCTACCTCAGTCTTCCACGTACTGAGATTATAAACGAACACCACTAAACTCAGCTACACCTTTAGTAGAAATTAAATACTCACTTGATTCTTCATTATACATGCAAATGTTTAACTCACTGATGCCAAATGATTTATTGAGATGTCTTAACATGTAATCAATGAGTAAAGACTTACATCATACAGTAAATAACAAAATAACTAAGATCCCCAAATGCAGGGCTGAAGTGCTGCCTGTATAAAAGCAACGTATGGAGGAAGTCGGTGTTGAGTAAGCTTTGTTCAGACACGGGTCAGTGCGACTGGCTGAGTGCACAGTCAACATTCACTAGTACGGCATTTGAGACAGCGTCTTGCTGTATAGCCTAGGTTGATTCCAAACTGTGTGCTGGGCTTATAGGTATGTGCTCAGCTCTGGCTGGGAACAAGTAACAACAAAACCCCTTAATCCTTGAGGGGAGTAGTGCAATATTCATGAACCATGTTCATGGGTTTGGAACAATACAACTCCTGTGAAGAGATCACAAATTAGTGGCCTAGAGGTCACTAGGAGCTGTGACCCAGAGGTGGGGTGAATCCAGAGTAGTGGTTCTTGAAGGATAGCTTCGGGTAGACAGCTCCTGGCAGTCAACTAGGATATATGGCTCAGGTAGGCCTTGAACTTGTGGTCCTCCTGTCTCACCATCCTGAGTACTGGGATTACAGGGCTGTGTCACCAGTCCAAGCTCAAGTTAGGATCTGAACTTAAACCTGACTGCTAAAACCAGTGTGCTTTCAGGTAAAAGAGGAAGTAGGTTCTAGGCTTGGGTGTGGCTCAGTAGTGGAATGCATGTCTAGTATATGTCAGGTCTTGGGCTCCATCTCCAGCCTGAAACATTTCTAGAAATCAAGGGCTAAGGTGCAACTTCCTTACCTGAAAGACGAACATATGCCTTCCAGCAGGGACAGGACCCACCAGCACCGAGTCTAGGATCTGATCAAATTCCTCACTCTCAGCTGAGCCCACATAAATGATCTTCCACTCCAGGTCTGCAAGCACATGAGGGTGGGAAGTTGAGGACTGAAAACTGCTGGAGAGCAAGGCAAGGGTCTTCCTGTTAGTTTTAGGCACATCTCCATATAATAGAGGGTCCTACAGACTGGTGTGTTTGCTGGGCTAACAATAACTGTCACCGCAGTCCTATATTACAGCAAGTATCAAGTGCTACTTTAGTGGAGACATTTTTCCTGTGGGCCTAACTGGGCCAGGTGACCTTGACTCTGGCCCTCCAGGGGAAACTTAGGCCTCTCGGTAGCAGAGACGAACCACAGAGCACAGGCTGACTCAGGAATCCTGTGACAACAGCTTGTGGAAGGAGCAGGGAGTTGGGTCTCTGGATAGGAAGCAGCATCCTCTTTCACAGAAGGACTGGTGCCACCATGTAGAGCAGATCCCTCGACAACTGGGGCAGAGTGGCAGATTCCAGTCCAGCAGGAGAGCCAGGTGGCAGGAGGGGAAAGGCAAAACTGCTGGGGGAACCAATCTGTCCCAAAGTTGTTCACATCTGGCACCAACTCATGCCTCCTTGTGCACATTTGTGGGACAGAGGCTCTGCCAACAAATAGTGTGTGACAGGGAACACCTTCAAAACCCGAGATTCTGTACTCCACTGCTAAGGGGGCTCAGTCCTGTAGTAAACCCAAAAGAGATGAACAAAAAGTACCTGGAGACCCTTCCCATCAATCTCGGGAGATCCCTGGTGCCCACAGCCTCTTGCAGGAGGGCCAAGGTCATGCTAGTACAGAGAAGCTTGGCCTCAGACCCAGAGCCTATTTTAGGCTCTTTGAAATCACACAACCCTAGCTCCAGCAGCTGGGAAAAGTTGCACAAGCGGAGATTTTCACAGAGAGCATGCTCTTGGAAGCTGCTTGGCCCTTGGTCCAGTGTAGCACAGGCATCCAACATTGGAAGCACACCGACACCAGATCATTCTATGGAGGTTTGTCACCTGACCACAAGGCTTTCTTTGATACATCCACACCCTTGTCCCTTTACAATTTCACCTAGGTCCTTCTGAGTGACTCCCATGCCTGTGGCTCGCCAGGGTTCAAACACAAGCCTCGACAATTCTGGGAAATTTTATTTAGCTATAACATTTTCTTCTTTCTCTCTCTCTTTTTTTTTCTTTTTGACCACTTCATGAATTTTCGTGTTATCCTTGTGCAGAGGCCATGTTAATCTTCTCTGTATTGTTCTAATTTTAGTACATGTGCTGTTGAAGTGAGCACACTATTTCATTTTCTAAGCTTTACTTTCCTGTGTGCCTTTCCAAAAGTTGTTTTCCTTTTATGTATATGGGTGTTTTGCACGTATGTCTAAGTACCCTTTGGTGCTTTGTGTCCATGGAAGCCAGAAGATGGTGTTGGGTCTGTTGGAACTGGAGTTACAGATGGTTGTTAACCACATGTAGGTGCTGGAACTGAACCTGGAATCTCTGGAAGAGCAGTTGAACTAACTGCTGAACTATCTTTCTAGCTGTCCCTAGCTATTTACTTTTTTTGCAGTGCTCGGATAGAACTCAGGGCCTGCACATGCCAAAAACAAAAAACAAACCAACCAACAAACAAAAACTGCTGTAGAGCTGAGCCAGGCTCCCAGCCCCATGGATTAGTTTTGTAAAAAGAAGTGACGCACAAGAGGCAATGTTTCTGGAAGGACAGAAAAGTATGTCGCCCTTGCTCTTACTTGCTAAGATGGCTCTGTCGAACTCTACTTTCTTCAGGCCCCTTCCCCAAGACCCATGGAGTCATTCATATATTCATAGATTTAATTAATATGCTGGAAGGAGGGCTAGGCAAAAAGAGCTTAACACAGGACAGTCCCTTGTGCCCCCAAGGCACCTGACCTTGCTTCATCTAGGTCAATACTTTTTGGCAAAACCTATTAAAAGAAAAGATGTAGTATATTCAGAAAGAAAGTAGACAGTGAAGCCCCTTCTTGCCATGGGCCAGACAGACTCAAGAATTCACAAAAGACCACATAAAATACTAACTAAAAAGTCAGAGTTGATCAAACCATCTACAAAAATAGATGCCTGAAAAAAGGGCCCATAAACTGCAATCATTTTAAATTCAATAAAGTTCTATTTTATATTTTCTTTCTTCAAAAGATAGAATTGCACTGGTACATGCCTTTAATCTCAGCTTGTAAGACACAGTTTTAAGAAAATAAAATAAGCCGGGCAGTGGTGGCACACGCCTTTAGTCCCAGCACCTGGGAGGCAGAGCCAGGTGGATCTCTGTGAGTTCGAGGCCAGCCTGGTCTACAGAGCGAGATCCAGGACAGGCACCAAAACTACACAGAGAAACCCTGTCTCGAACCCCCCCCCCCCAAAATAAACAAAATAAAAAAGATAGGGTAGGGCCTGAGAAATGGCTCTGAGGGTGAAGGCACTTGCCATGAAACCTAAAGAGCCAGCTCAATCCCCAGAAAACACGTGGGGAGAGAACTAACCCCAGGAGGTGTCCTCTGACCTCTCCATGCATCAGCACACACATACACATAACATACGTAGAAACAAAGGGACAAGTGACAGGATCTTCCTATGTGGTGCAGGCTGGGCCAGAGCTCACACTATTCCTGCAAGCCTTCAAAGTGCTGGGATTACAAGTGTGAGCCCATGTGTATCTCTGTGTCAGCCGGGCTGGGGCCAGTGAGCCCCTGGGATCCATTGGCCTGTACCCCCTTCTCCCTCCCCAGTTTTTACCTGAGTGCTAAACAAGCTCAGGTCCTTCCTGAGTATTTCCTCACACAACAGAGAAACTCAAGATTTCATTTCAAAATATACTCAGCTTTTAGCACTTGTAGGTTCTGTAGCCATAAACTCAACCAAACACCACAGATTATAAATATTGGGAAATAATCTGGGGCTGGAGGGAAAGCCTAGAGGTAGAGTACTCATCTAGCATTCATGATGCCTGGGGTCCACCCCCAGCGCCAAACATAAAAATAAGTTTGTACCAAACATGAATATATGCAGCTTTTCCTTTTTTGACATTTATTCTCACACTATGTCTCCCTGGCTGGCCTGGAACTCAAGAGATCTACCTGCCTCTGCCTCTTGAACGCTGGAATTAAAAGCATTTCATTTTTCTCTAAACAACATAGAATAACAGTTATTTCTACAGCACTGACACTAAGAATAAGTCACCTAGGCTGAGGAGATGGTTCAGTAATTACAGTGCTTTCTATGTAAGTGTGTGAAAAGGGCACAGTGGCCCACCTGTTCAACTGTAGCCTTGGAAGGAGACATAGGTGAACCTTTTAACAAATCGGCTAGTAAGATTAGCCATACCATCAAGCTCTGGGGTTGAGAGACCCTGTCTCAATGAATAAGAAAAGAGCAACTGAATATTATTGCCGACATCAACCTAGGAACTCCACAACCTGTCTGCCCTATCTCCCCTAAAAAATGAAAAAAGAAAAAAGTCACTTGTAGACAAGTAGTAGTCTATGGGGAGGGGCTGGTTGTTGTGGCACATACCTGTAACCCAAGCATATTGGAGATGCAGGTAGGAGGATCCAGAACTCAAGTCTAGATTCTTGTTACATATTAAGTTCAAGACTAACCTAGGCTTCATAGACCCTGTTCAAAAAAAAAAAAGAGGAAGTACTAATAAATGTCTATGAGAGACTATGTGTATGTGCAGGTTCTGTGCAAATACTGTACCATTTTGTAGACGGGCCTTGAGCATCTGTGGGTACCTGAGGGACTCCTGAAGCCAATGGTGAAGACTATTTCCTCAAAAGTAGGTGTGAACCATCAGTCATTCATACAGTATAAACTCACACTGACCAAAATATAGGATTGGATTTCGTTGTTTTTTTTTTTTTTTTTTGAGACAGGATCCCACTGTATAAAACAGGCTGACCTTGAACTCACAAAGATCCTCTTACTTCTCCCTCTCAAGCACTGAGATTAAAAGTGCCCACTATTTTTGTTTTTTAATGTGTGTATGATGTGTTTACATGCACGTGAAGGTGGGTATGCCTAAGCCATGAGATGTATGAAGATAAAAGGCAACCTTAAGTGTGGTACAGGTTAGCATATACAGAGAGCTTGTGGAGATCCTTGTCTCCACAGTATTTATCCTCTGAGCCATCTCCGTAGGCCAATTCTGTTTTGTTCTGATGTCCTCCTAAGTTCACAATGACCCCTGTTAAGATACACCTTTTACTATTTGGGGAAACAAAACCAAAGCTGGAAACATTACTAAAGACATGCTTGTTTTACACAGCACTGGGGACAGAATCCACAACCTCACACATGCTAGACAAACGCTTCATTGATGATCTACTCTTCAGCCCATTCCTTTTCTCCCTCCGTTGTTTTATTTCTTGAAACTGGGTCTCACTGTGTAGCCTTGGCAATCCACCTACCTCTGATTCCTGAGTGCTGGGATTAAAGGTATGTACCACCATGCTCTGGCCTTCTTTGCTTGCTTGAGACAGTTTTAGGTAGCCCAGGCTGACGTGGAACTTGCTATGTAGCTAAGGTTGACCTTGAACTTCCAATCCTCCTGTCATCCCCCCTCCCCACCTCCCCCTAAGCGCTGGCATTACAGGGATGTACCATCCTTCTTGCTTCTTTGAGACCAGTTTTCCCTATGTAGCTCAGGTATCTTCTTGAATGGTAGGGGCATAGCTGTGCACACTATTCTCTTTTCTTAAATTTCTGTATATTTATTGCCTGCCTTTTGTTCACCATATAGATCAACTTTGGTGCACAGAATCTGGTTTCTTTGACTTATTCAACTGGTGTCTATTCAAATTTTCAGCTGAAAGAGAAGCTGGGCCAAACCCACTAAATGTAGACTCGAACATTGAAACTGTCTTCTTTCAGATGTTGAACAGAGGCGATCACAGGCTTAGAGCTTTTTGGAACTGGGGGTTGGTTGACCAGGGCTGAGGGAGCATGTCAGGTTTCAGTAGATAGTGCCAAAATGTAAGGAAACAACTTCTTCACAATTCATGGAAAGGAGGCCAGGAAGAAGATTAAACCATCTTGCAGGTAAATCAGAATGTAAGGAATAGAACCAATCAGCATAACTTGGAGGAAAAGCATCCTCTTCTATCTTTTCGTTTTTTGTGTTTTTGTTTTTTTGGTTTTTCGAGACAGGGTTTCTCTGTGTAGCTTTGCGTCTTTTCCTGGAACTCACTTGGTAGCCCAGGCTGGCCTCGAACACACAGAGATCCGCCTGGCTCTGCCTCCCAAGTGCTGGGATTAAAGGCGTGCGCCACCACCTCCCAGCTAAATTCCTATGTATGGTTTTTTTGGGGTTTTTTTTTTTTGGAGCTGAGGACCGAACCCAGGGCTTTGCGTTTGCTAGGCAAGCGCTCTACCACTGAGCTAAATTCCCGACCCCCTCTTCTATCTTTTCAAAGGCTTCTGGTTGACAAGAAATTCTATGGTCATTCTTAATATGTTCTGCTTCTAAACTAGACTGTTGGACCGGTGACACAGCTCAATAGCAAAACCACTGTTTAGCATGTGTGTAGTCCAGGGTTTGATTTCTAGACAAAACCAAGAGATGCCACACACAGGACCCTTACCCCCCAAAATAAAAAATAAAACAACAACAACAAAAAAGAAACAAACAAACAAAACTTTACAAGTAGGGGCTCAGCATTTAAGAACACTTGCTACTCTTATGGAGGACTCAGGTTTGATTCTCAGACCTACATAGTGGCTCACAACTGTCTCTATTTCCAGTCAGGAAATCTGACACCCTCTTCTGGCTTCTGCAGGCACCAGGTGTGCATGTGGTATACATACATACATGCAAGCAAAATACACATTAAGAAAAAAGACCTACAAGTAAATGTTTTCTTCCCTTTCTAGGACTGAAGGAAAGATAAAGAATCTGGGAGCTGGCTAGATATCTCAGCAGATAAATTGTTGCCTACAAAAGCCTAAGAAACTGAGTTCAAGGGTGCTAGAGAAATAGCTCAAGGTTAAAATCCAGTATTGCTTTTAAAGACCCAGGCTTGATTCCCAATACCCATGTCAGGAGGCTCAAACTAGCTATAGAGGATCAGATGTCTCTGCCTTCCAAGGACTCCAATGCACATTTCATCCCCAAAACACACACACCCCAAACAAACAAAAAAATAAAAAGAGGTCAGGTGTGGTTGTGCGTGCCTTTAATCCCAGCACTGGGGAGGCAGAGACAAGCAGATCAAAAATCTCTGAGTTCAAGGCCAATTTGGACTTATAGCAAGTTCTAGGCCAGCCAGAACTATATAGTGAGATCCTGTTTCAAAAAACAAAAAAGAAAAGAAAACCACACTACTAAGGAGGAAGAGACGGTGGGTGGATCCCTGGCTCCCTGGGCAGCCAGCCTAGCAGTATCAGAGCTCCAGGCTTTGTAGAGACACTGTCTCTAAAACAGGTAGACAAAGTTGGAGAGACAACCCATGCATTACGAGCACTAGCTGCTCTTCTAGAGGCTAGGTATGATTCCCAACACCTGCACAGTGACTCCCAAAGTCTACAACTCCAGTTCCAGGACACCCAACTACTTCTTCTGAACTCTGTAGATGCCAGGCACTCAAGTGGTACCATAAATACATGTAGACAAAACACACACACACACACACACACACACACACACACACACACATTAAAATCTTAAAAAAAATAAGGTAGAGTGCAATGAAGAACAGTTGAGAAAGACAATCTAGTGTGTCTCTGGCCCACATCCACAGACAAATTAAACTCAAAAAATAAAATAAAATAAATCTGAACTCAGAAGGAAATTTCAATGGTAATACTTCTACTAACTGTCTGGCTGACTTGGAGAAATCACCCTGTTCTTATTAAAGGATGACCAGCAGGCTGACTTTAGCCTTGTTCTAATTCTATAAATATGGAATCAAAGTAGTACTAGGTGATGACCATGCAACCATTTTTAAATGCAAGGAGCACACTCAGGCTGATCGAAACCTGCTCGCTAAGCATCAGGAACCGTGACTCCCTTATGTCTCCTCTTGGCTTCCAAATAAATCTTATTCCACATTGTTATTCTACCTTTTATTTCTTTATTCATTTATACCCTGCCTTGCTCCAACAAGGATTTAACCCAGCTTATTCTATAGTTAGTCACAAGTAGACTCCTTTAAACTCAAGGAGGAACTAGGGAGGGGCTGAGCCACTGCCCCCCAAGCACACACTATCACAGTTCCCACTCAACAGGAGTGTCTGGATTTGTCTGAACACCACCCAACAGCCACCAAGAAACACTAGTTGCCACAACCTAGCCTCTTAGAGCTCCACCTCCTCAGCTGCTACATCTTTTCAACCCTCTGTAGAAAAATGGAGTGCTTCCTCCTGAAAGCAGGGCTTGCCTTGCTATGGAGCTGAGACTCCAAAGTGACCTCATGGTTTATGTGTTCACAGACTTATATGAAAGGTCTTTTGCTCTTTGTGGCCCTTGTCCTCTCATCTGTGAGATGACAGCCATGTCCACCTTTATGTCCTGCAGATGAATTTAAGTCATCCAGGGAAAGATTCACAAAACCCCAGCTGACTGAAGTTGGATCCATCCTATCCCAGTTTGGCTAGGTCACCCACTCCCCAGACCAAGTCGGTCCAACAGAACGGAGTCAGATGGAAGTTGGTAGAAATCTCAGAAACTGGCAGAGGCCTGCCTGGCTGTAGTACCCTTACCTGAGTGTTCATCCAATCCCAGAACAGGAGCTGGGAAGACCAAGTTACCTGCAAAGGCTGGAGCCAGAAGCCCCAGAGCCTCCCCAGGGGAAGCTTCATACATAGGATTTGGGACTAACCTAAAGAGAAGCCCCGGTCTGGGCAACAGCCATGCCGTTACAGTTGGCAAGCAGGAGTTGCTGGGGACAAATCTGGAGTTGTCTGGGGGAGGGTATTGTTAGGAGATAAAAGGGGTGGAGGAAGTCT
>CABHPP010101374.1:0-14565 GCA_902168425.1 Peromyscus attwateri | reverse complement strand
GGGGGGCTGAGGGATGACTTAGTGAATGAAGCAGTGGCCGTGGGGGTGACTTAGTGAATGAAGCAGTGGCCGTGGGAAGTGATTTAGTGAATGAAGCATTGGCCTTGGGGGTGACTTAGTGAATGAAGCAGTGGCCATGGGAAGTGATTTAATGAATGAAGCATTGGCCATGGGAATGACTTAGTGAATGAAGCATTGGCCATGGGAAGTGATTTAGTGAATGAAGCATTGGCCATGGGGGTGACTTAGTGAATGAAGCACTGGCCGTGCAGGTGTGAGGACTGGCATTTGGGTCCCCAGCACACAAGAAAGCTGGGCAGGCATCGTGGCCCGCCTGTACCCTGGTGCTTAGGAAATGAAAATGGGATCCCAGAAGCAGGCTGGCTAATAAGGCTATTCAAACTGGCCAGCTCCAGTTGCAGCAAGAGTCTTGCCTCATTAAAAAAAAAAAAAAAATATGGTGCCGAGTGATTGAGGAAAACGCCGAACAGTAACCTCCATGGACACACACACACACACACACACACACACACACACACACACATGCACCGTGCACCCACACGGGCAAGAACATGCATACACACATGCGTGAATGTCACTACCCACAAACCCAATATAATTGTTCTACAAAAGAATCATCCCTTTCATCTAAATGGTTCACGTCCCGAGCACCCGCTGCCTCTGTGTGTAGCAATGGTCCCAGCACGTCTAGATAAGCATGTGCTGCAGCCCAGTCATCCATGGAAGTTGACCTGGGGGTGTCCTTTAGATGTCAGATCCACAGGATTCCAGCTCATCTCAAAAGAAGTCAGAAATGAGGAACTTAGGTTTGGTTCAAGGGACAGACGAGGGTTGATTCTGAGGCTAGGTGTAGTTGTTTTTTTTTTTTTTTTTTTTTACTCTTTACTCTTTGGGGGCTCACTACCCAGTTTCCAAATAAATACAGGGAGACGTATTCTTTCTCATGAATGCTCGGCCTTAGATTGTCTTATTTCTAGCCAGCTTTTCTTAAATTATCCAGTCTACCTTTAGCTTCTGGGCTTTTACTTTTCTCTTTTATTTCTGTATATCTTTTCCTTCCTTCTTACTCTGTGACTTGCTGTGTAGCTGGGTGGCTGGCCCCTTGTGTCCTCCTCTCCTTTTCTCACTCCCTCGATCTCCTCTTCCCAAATTTCTCCTCCTATTTATTCTCTCTGCCTGCCAGCCCCACCTATTCTTTCTCCTGCCTAGCTATTGGCTGTTCAGCTCTTTATTAGACCAATCAGGTGGTTTAGACAGGCAAAGCAACACAGCCTCACAGAGTTAAACAAATGCAACATAAAAGAATGCAACACATCTTCGCATCATTAAACAAATGTCCCACAGCATAAACAAATGTAACACCTCTTCAACTAATATTCCACAGCAGCTAGGCACTGTGGTAGCCCCCGCCAGCCTGATGCTGGGCTACTTCGCACCCTCTGATGCTGGCCCACTGCAAACATGGCTTATGAATTATGGGTATCTGCTGCTGCAGTCTGAATAAAATTTCTGGAGGTGTTTCATCAAAACCTTGTTTGGCTGTCTACTCAGTTTGAATCTCTCTACCCATACATGAGTGCCACCCGCAGATCTCATCAGAAAAGTTTCTTTGTGCGGTGGTCAGTGGCAAAGGCAGAAACTCACAACTGGTCCAAGTGCAGAGAATAAGTGTCCGCAGAGAGCTCAGTCCTCGATGGGACATCTATAATATACATCTTTCCCAAGGCGTAGGGGTCATTGTGGAGGAGGGAGGCAGAAAGGGTGTGAGAGCTAAGGGTTGTGGAGGACTGGCGTGGAAGTGTCTCCTGGATATGACAGGGCAGCCACACTCATAAACTCAAAGCAGCTGAGGTCATCTGTGTAAGACCTGCGTAATATCAGGCCAGTCGACGTCCCAGCATGGAGTAGGAGGGGGGTTCATGAGCCCTGACTCTTAACTGAGGAGCTATGGACAGTGGATGGCTTCTTGGGGAGAAAGCAGGTCAGTTTCTTTAAGGGTGTGGCTCCTGGTAGGTTGGCTAAGCTCCAGTAGATGGCCCCACATCCAGGAGTATACGGACAGTACAAATTGAATTCCATGGATTATTTAATAAAATGATACGAAGTTGGGAAAATATCTGGGAGGAGTTGGGTTAAATATGTTCAAAATACATTACATGAAACTCTCAAAGAATTAATAAGAGCATTAAAAGGAAAACCTTGTTTGAACAATGAGGACATAGACATTGGGTACCACTCATTTTGGTAGTCTTGACAGTGATGGGTAATGAGGATGGTGTCTTTGTACAAGTGTTCCCGTAGAGGGGATAGGGTAATAGTGCTGTTTTAGCATAATGAGGCACTCAGGCATTAGCTGCATCACCATGAGGTATTCTGTGTCTTGTATTACTTGACACAGCTGTGGCACCATTTGCAAGCTTTGGCTATGGTGACCACAGGAAGTTCAAGCTTGATGCAAAACTCTTTTACCATTTCCGTCAGTCCTTTGACTTGCTTTGACCCACAGAATGTGACAAAACATTGGTGTGCCACTTCAGAGGGAGGGCTTCAGAGCCCTGCCATGTCTAATTGTGCTGCTCAGAACATTCCTGTTGGAATCCACCCCTCCTGCTGTGTGACAGCCCAAGCCTCTATATAGAGACAAGAACCACGGCTTCTAGTTGACAGCCAGCACCAGCAGTCAATCACAAGGGATGCCATCTTGGACAAAGCTGTCTGCCTGCTCCACACGACAACATATGGGTGAAAAGAACCACTCAGTCAAACCATGGAATGATTTGGAAGGGGTGAATTCGTCATAGTTTAGGCAACCAGTGGCTATTTGCAATGGAACTTACAGTGACTGATTAGAAAATTAGGGAGGTAGCAGATCTCACGGAATAGTCAAAAGGGTTCGTTAGGAGTGTGTTCAAGAGATGCTCAGAGGACTCTTAGAGCCATGATGGAGAAACTTTTTGGGGGAACTGGACTGAGGGACTCCTCATTTGTACAAGGGGATGGTAAGAGTGACCTCTTTGGGATCAGAAGAATATTTAGATGGACAATGTATATGGAACAATATATGAGTATTTGGCATGTCTATAGTTGGTAGTAGCCAGTATTGTGGCTCTTATCTGAAGCTAGCTTTCTAGTTTGACCCCCAGTAGCAAACAACTGCCTTGGTTTCGCATGCATCTTATTTTCGTAGGAGGCAGAAGCCCTCTCTTAAAGGCAGATGCTGTAACTTCTACTTCTGTGTGTGATGTAAGGTCTGCATAGATTTGTTAATGGGCTAGAAATGGTACCGAGTCTGTCCCATGCCCTTAAGGCTTCTAGTCTTCTGTGTCAGTTTGTAACCTTAGCTAAATTTCTAAAGCAGAAAAAGGTAAAGACCAACTTAACTTCAATCAACACTGGTATTTACTGGTAGGCTCCCATGTGTGTCTTTCAGATCATACTGTGAAGCCAAGGGGTCTAGTCTTGCTTGTTCTTAGCTGTTAGTGTCAGAGCTTGAGGCTTTGGCAGTCTTATTGATCTGGGCTCACCACCCATCTTCAAGAGGACAGTTAGAAAAATAAGCATCAGTGAAAGTGAGCTCTTCCCCTGGTTGGCATCAGCCTTTTCCTTATTCCCCCACGAGGTTTCTGGGGAAATTCTAATTTTGTGGGCCATTGTCTCAATAACCTGATAACCATAGAAAGGACACAACTGTTTCTTCAGAATATCCTCCTTCCTGCTGGGAAGGCTACATTAGATACACACCTGCTGTGAGCTCTAGGTTGCTCTCTCTGGGGATATGAATAGTGTCCCTCAAGTCAAGGGCAGGCACCTGAAGAGACCCATGGCAACTAGCAGCGGCGTCAATGGACATTGTGCAGAGGAATCCTTGCAACTAGCCCAGTAGTCTCTGACTGTTTTTTAAAGCACCATTGTTACCACTGGTGACACGGAAGGAGTCACTCAAGCCTCTTCAGCCAGTACTGTCCTGTTGTTAGTCAGCTGGAAGAGCACGTAGCTTTGGTCTAAGATGGCAACAGCAGGTGTGTGGGGCAAGTGTGTGCATCCCAAGCATGTGTGGACAGCAGGTGCTGAGCATATCACGGCTCTCTGACCAATATAGCACATCCTAATTTCTTTTTAGGATCTGGCCACTTGTATCTATCTAGTCACAAGGCATTAAATTCCGTGTGTGTGAGGCAGCTGGAATTTTTATAATTTTCCAAAGGAGTCAATGATTAAAATATCAGCTTACACAAAGCATCTAGCTTTTCCTGAAGCGTGCCCTGTAACTCGACAGGGGCTCCTGATATATGAAGAATGGGGAGCCAAAAAAACTGGTCAACAGCTTCTATAAATAGAATGTGAAGCGATTAGCTGCGGTTCTCAGCGCATGATGGAAAGGAGTGAATTAGATAAAGTCTTCCGATGAAATTCAGGTTAATTGGATGACTTTATATTTAGACACTGTCCCTCTTCCAGGAGCTTAAACTGGTTGGACTGTAAATTTAATACAAAATTATTCATGTGATGTGATTTGCAAAGAAGTGAGTAGAAATCTCTGCCCAATATAGTTTCTAGTTTTTTTTTTTTCCCACCCTAAGTGATTTGGGCTTCAAAATTCTACTGTCAGAGAGATTCATTCTCTTACATTAAGTAGTGCTTCTGAAACCAATCCTCCATTTTGGTCCAAATGTGAAATGTCCCCCATAGTCTCTTGTGTTTGAACACGTGGTCCCTAGCTGGGGATGCTCTTTGGAGAGGATGTGGAACCCTTGGAGGGTGGGCCTTGAAGCTTTAGAGGCTGGCCCACTTCCTGTTCATCCCTGCTCCTGTGGACAGGACGTGACCCTCCCACTGTGATGGATTTTATCCCTTGGGAACTATGAGCCAAATAAACCCTTTTTGTCCCCTACGTTGCCTGTCAGAGTGTCTTATCACAGCATCCCCTTCGCTGGAAGTGAGCAATTCACTGTACCATTTATGTTTTCATAGTTTGGTGTAAATTCTTTATTCAGTATTTCTCTTCCTTATAAAATAGTGTGTGTGTGTGTGTGTGTGTGTGTGTGTGTGTGTGTGTGTGTGTTTGAGGTAGTCATAGAATGAAGGCCCACTAATACATACAGAAGGGGAAGGAATGCTGGATAACAGGCATTTATATGACACACTTCAAAATATCTCACGTATCTTAGGCTTTTAAGGTTACAGTCTTATAATTACTGATATGAAATAGAGAGTTTCTTTTGGTGATCATATTTAAAAATCTGCTAGTGAATTCTGATTCTCCAAGCTATTATGATATGCCCAGATGGGGCGCCAACCACTGTGGCTGTAGGTTTAAAGACACGTGATTGGTCAACTGAGGTCATATGACTCAGTTACTCTGGAAACCAGGGGCAGGTTAGACATTGTGAATGGCAGCAACATGAGATCCATGTGGAGTTAGGGAAGAGAGTTTCCCAAAGGAGGTTGGGATTACCGTCTGCTACCTGAATTCTTACGGTTCAGAACCATCTGCATTTCAAGCTTCTGTGGTATAAAATGATTCGTTCTTACCCGAGGGGTGTGTATGTAGGCAGCGCACAAAGGTTACATATTTGAGTTTGTGAAAACTGGACCCAGACTTGGAGCCAGCCCAGCTTTTCTCTGTGGAAATTGACCCCCATCTTGATCTTTCTGCATCTCAGTTTCTCAACAGTGATTTTTTTTTTCCCAGTCAATTTCCCTCTATTGGTCTCAGGTAAGCACTTAGTTGCTTTCTGTTGCCATCCTTTCCTAGGGTCTCTCAGAAGCAGAATTGGCCCTTTGCATATCTGTTATTTTCTTTCGAGACAGGGTCCCATGGCGACTCAGCCCCGGCTGGCTTGGAACTCCTATGTAGACCAGACTGGCCTCGAACTCATAGAGCTCGGCTTCCTTGTTCTCCTGAGTGCTGGGATTTAAGACATGCCAAGCTTCTGTCTGAATATCTCTCTCTCTCTCTCTCTCTCTCTCTCTCTCTCTCTCTCTCTCTCTCTCTGCTTATTATGAACTTTTTGAGATTTGTCTACACTGTAGCAGAATTCGCTTCCTTTGTGGTGTTCTGTTGCAGTCCACAGCTCTGTTGATTGGTGGTTCAGTTATTTCCAGTTGTGGCTGTTCCAACTGCTGCTTGCTGTGAACATTTGTGTGTGACTGCATGGGCAGAACTTTCTGAAGCTTTCTCCACATTCCGTGTTACTAAACGCTTTCAGAGACTAGATATGCTATGTGGTTAGTACACACACCGACTGCGTCACACACAGTGAATGAAGGGCAAAGAGGAATGAGAGAAATACACAGAGTGAACAGAATAAAACTTTTCTTAATTTGACATAGGTCATATTTGTTTATTAATAGAGGTGGCAATTTAAGAAGAAACACCTAGAATAAAGGATATAATTAAAAAGGTCCTCAAAATATGTAAAATGCACAAAATAGCAATATTATGAAAATTAATGCATGCTTATAAAAACTAAAATTAGGGACAAAGTATTGCAGAGCATATTGATTACTAAAAAGTCCTTTAACTGATATGACCATTAATTCAGAATCTTTTAAAAAAGTGTGTGTGTGTATGTGTATGTGTGTATGTGTGTTGTGTGTATGTTTATGTGTGTTTGTGTATGTGTATGTTGTGTGTCTATGTTTACATGTATGTGTGTATGTTTACATGTATGCAGGTGTCTGAGGAGTCTAGAAGTGGGCATCGGACCTGCTGGAGCTGGAGTGAGGCAGGTGACTGTGAGCCGCTCCACGTGGGTGCTGGGAACCAAACTGGGGGGGTCTCTGGAAGAGCAGCACGTGCTCTTAAACACCGGTCCAATGCTCCGGCTCCTAATTCAGGATCTTAGGCAAAATATATGTGTACTTCATTAGGCATGCTGACCTTTGAGCATTTAGGTTTCAGGTAAATTTTAGGCAAATTCACTTTAGGTGAGTTTCACTGCCAGTGGGAAGGAATTTTTCTTTGTTGTTTTGAGTGTTTGTACATGTGTGTGTGTGTGAGTGCATGCACTCCATGGTGCATATGTGGACGTCAGGGGAAAACTTGCAATTCTCTTTTTTGACCTCGTGGGTACCAGAGACAGAATTGGGGTCGTCTGGCTTGGCAGCAGGCACCTTTACCCGCTGAGCCATCTGGCCAGCCTGAGCGCTAGTTTTTCCCACCCCTCAGTAGAACATTGTTAGGTTTGGTGTCCCCCGCTGACTGTGAAGGAAGAGATGATGTCCCGAAGACACAGCAATGTAGCTGAAAGTCTTCCTGTGTCCCGCCCAGTCTGCAGCCGCTTAGACCCAAGTAAACACACAGAGGCTCATATTAATTAAAACTGCTCGGCCATTCGCTCAGGCTAACTACTGACTAGCTCTTACACTTAAACTCAGCCCACTTCTGTTCATCTATGTGTCACCACGTGTTCCATGGCTTTACCTGTGTGCCATGACATGCTGCTTCCTGGACGGTGGGCTGGCGTCTCCTGACTCAGCCTTCCTCTTCCCAGAATTCTCCTCTCTGCTTATCCCGCCTATACTTCCTGCCTGGCTACTGGCCAATCAGCATTTTATTTATCAATCAATCAGAGCAACACACATTCATAGCATACAGAATGGTATTCCACAGCACAGCAACACTCAGTCAAAGCGTGAAAAGAGGTGAACGTGAGGGGGAAACTGAGGCCAACATGTGGCAGTTGAGGGTCTACCAGATGGCTGGGTCTGTGGACATATGTGGGAAGCTCTTGGCCAACTCTTGAAGAACTTGGAAGTAGCTTTGCTAGGTGTGATGGGTAATGTTGATTGTCAACTTGACGGGTCTCAGAATCACACGGGAGATAGTCCTCTGAGAAACTGTGAGGGCTTTTCTGGAGGAAGGAAGACCCACGCTGAGTGTGGCTGGCACCATCCCCAGACTGGGGTCCGGGACGGAATAAAAAGAAGCAGCTGTGCCGAGCACCGGCATTTCTCTCTCGGCTTCCTGACTGCAGAGGCAATGTGACCTGCTGCCTCATGTTCCTGTCAACCTGGCCAGAGAAGCTCCCTCCACCACAGCTTCCCCCATGATAGGATGTACGCCTCAACAGGGAGCCAAAATAAAGCCTTCCTTCCTTAAGGTCCTTTTGTACAAAACAACACAAAAACCACAAAAAAACAAAACAAAAAAGACCCCCCCCCAAAAAAATAAAAACAAAATAAAAAACTAATATGCTGGGTTCTGTGTTGTCAGGAATGGGTAAGAAATAGCAAAAACCTTGTGATGCCTGAGGAGGAACCGTCAGACTGAGTGGCTGTGGAGTGAGTGACCAGTGAGTGTGAGCAATGCTTCCTCGGAGCTGCTCATTGGTTCTCTTTTGATACAGAGTCTCCGGGGGGCTTAGTCCCAAAGTACAGATGCCCCGGATGCTACTGATGCATAGCGACATTTAAAGACCCGTGTTCAAAAGTGAGACCCAGTTAAGATCTAAGTGCTTTAGCATTGAGGACATGAGCAGGGAAAGTCAGGTAGAAGAGTCAGGAAGCGGGAGAGGGTTTCAGAAGTTGGGTGACGTTAGCCTCTGGGGTAGACTCAAGAGAACACTGGTGACAAGGGGTGTGTGTGGGGGTGTTTCCGGGATTCAGGAGTCAGCTGAAGAAGAGGAACGCGTGTGCTTTTATCATGTTGTGGCGGCTCACACATCCGATGCCGTCTCCCACTGACTCATGGTCACCCTGTGTGTGGGAATCTGTAGTAGCATCATCTCCAAGAAACTACCAAGGTCAAAAGCCTCAAAAAGAAAACCGTACGTTCAGAAAGAGAAGACACAAAGCGTGGGATTCTATCCTGATGTTTTAAAATAGAAGTTGCCTAGCCGGGCGGTGGTGGCGCACGCCTTTAATCCCAGCACTCGGGAGGCAGAGCCAGGCGGATCCCTGTGAGTTCGAGGCCAGCCTGGGCTACCATGTGAGTCCCAGGAAAGGCGCAAAGCTACACAGAGAAACCCTGTCTCGAAAAACCAAAAAAAAAAGAAAAAAAAAAAAAGAAAATAGAAGTTGCCTAAATGGCATCCCCTCCTCTCCTGGAGGGTGTGCAGCAGTCGATTCTTGGCAAGACGCCCGGCGAGAGGCTGGCTGCAGCACCCTGGGAGGCAGAAACCCTTTGCAGCGCCTGTTCCCGGTCACGTTTGTCCTGCACTGTGGCTCTGCTTCCTCTAGATGGCGATAAGTCTCCAAAGACTGCCAAATGTCCCCTCCCTGCCTCAGGTTTTTCAGAAAACTGCTTTCTTGGGAGGTTTAAAGATGTAAAGACCCTGGCGACTGGTGTCCGCGTTGCCCGGGAGCCACCGCTGCCCTACACTTTTGAGTCTGCTCTTACTAGGCCAGGGCTGTTCATTTTTGGATCATTTCCCACAGGAGAGCTGGTGGCAATATGTGCAACACTCACCCCCCCCTTCACCCCTTCTGTGTATCCCCCCTATGTATCATTTCGCCAAGTGCTTTAGGAATATTCGGCCCTCTCAAATAGGTGTTACTGTTTTCTCTTATTGCTTGATTACATGTTCGCGCGTGAGGCTGTGCATTTGTATTAGGGTGGCCTGGTTAGTATTAACTGTGGATTTAAGACAGCCTAGAGTCACCTGAAAAGGACTATCAGGGCTGGAGAAGTGGGTTTGATTCCTAGGACCCACATGGAGGTTTACAAACGTCTTTTAACTCCAGTTTCAGGGCATCTGACGCCCTCTTCTGGCCTCTGAGAGCCACTGCATGCACACACACGTGCAGGCAAAACCTAGCCACGCATATTTAAAAATAAATAAATTTTAAATGAGAGCTTTCAGAAAAGGAGCCCCGACTGAGTGGCTGTCTTTGTCAGGTTAAACTGTGGGCGTGTCTGTGAGGAATTTTCTTTATTGATAATTGAAGAGTCCCCAGCCCATTGCGGGCGATACCGTTCCCTGGGCAAGGTGGTCCTGGGCTGTGTAAGTAAACTAGTGAGCCGTGAGTCTGAGTGAGAGCTGGTGAGTGAGTCAGCAAGTAGAATTCTTCCATGGTTTCTGCTTCAGGTTTCTGCTCGAGTAACTGCTCTGACTCCCCTCGGCCATGGGCTCTGACCTGAAAGTGTAACCCCAATAAACCCTCTCCTCACTTAGGTTGCTTTTGGTCAGAGTGTTTTTACACACTAACAGAGAGGATACAAGAGCAGAGGATGGCCGGGCGGTGGTGGCACACGCCTTTAATCCCAGCACTCGGGAGGCAGAGGCAGGCGGATCTCTGTGAGTTCGAGGCCAGCCTGGTCTACAAAGTGAGTTCCAGGAAAGGCACAAAACTACACAGAGAAACCCTGTCTCGAAAAACCAAAAAAAAAAAAAAAAAAGCAGAGGATGTGTGCACACACATGTGTGGGTGCAGATGGAGTCAGAAGACAACCTCAGATGCTGTCCCTTGGGGAGGCCATCCTTCCTTCCTTCCTTTCTTTTTGAGACAGGGTCTTTCACTGGGACCTGGGGTTCACTGATTCACCCAGGGTGGCTGTCTGGCAAACCCCAAGGATCCATCTGTCTCTGCCTTCCCAGGGTTGGGATGAAAAGTGTGTACCACCACCCCCATTTTCAGAATGTGAGTTCTGGACATCAAAATCAGGTCTTCTTGCTTGCAGGGCAAGTACCTTACCAACCGAGTTATCCCCTGGGGCCCTGTGTTTCCTCTTATTTAAATAAAGAAATGCTTGTCCAAAGTCATTGCGTCTGGGATTTGATTCAACAGCTTGGGTTCTGAGTCATCATGTTAAGGACAAGGACAATGTCTGAACATATTCTACTGATCTGGTCAAGGACCTCTGTGATGAGCCATGAGTTAGTGAAATGTCCCTTGGGCCAATACTCAGGACACAAGAGGATGAGGTGTCTGGGGAGTCAGGCTGTGTGAAGCAGGGGTTAGGACACACTGAAGACAGGTGTGTGTGTGTGTGTGTGTGTGTGTGTGTGTGTGTGAGAGAGAGAGAGAGAGAGAGAGAGAGAGAGAGAGAGAGAGAGCGTGGATGGGATGATTCTCCCTTAGCTCCATCTGTATCTGCAGCTGGACTGCTAACCAGCAGAGGGGTTTGGACTTTTTGATGACAGCGGCTTTCTTGGAGGGCAGTCAGCCAAATGACCTACTTAGAGCAGGGAGTAAATGCAGATCTGATCTGGAGACAATTGGCAGTTGCTGGCCTGCTGGGTCTCTGGGTGACACTTCGGTATCTGCCAGACAGAGGTCCCATCTGACATACGAATGCAGAGGCCTTGAGGTCAGCTGGGAGCCTCTGTCCCCGCCGTGAACTTCTGTCAAGGAGTCACTAGGACGAGAGAGCCGGGACTGCTGTGGAGAATGGAGGCAGCAGGTGCGAACCCGCATTCCTTCCTTTTCTTTTAGTTTGTCTTTTGGGTGTTTACAAGCTTTGCGACTTGTCGTAGGGTTTCTATTGCTGTGATGAAACACCACTTAGGGAGGAAAGGGTTTATTCGGCTCACACTTCCACATCACAGCTCATCATTGAAGGAAGTCAGGACAGGAACTCAAACAGGGCAGGGACCTGGAGGCAGGGGCTGATGCAGAGGCCATGGGGGAATGCTGCTCACTGGCTTGCTCAGCCTGCTTTCTTACAGAACCCAGGACCACCAGCCCGGGGATGGCAGCGCCCACAATCGGCTGGACCCTCTCCCATCAATCACTAATTAAGAAAATGCCCTACAGCTGGATATTACGGAGGCATTTTCTCAGTTGAGGTTCCCTTCTTGCAAATGACCATAACTTGTGTCAAGGCGATGTAAAACTAGCCAGGATATGGCCTGTGCAGGGCCAGCTCAAGAGGTTTCAGAGGGGAACAATATTAGCAACATTTGTTGTGTCCATCACTGAGCTGCTTGCTGGAGTTGTGGGGATTAGAGAAGCTCCGAGGAACTGGAGTGGGGTGTTGAATAAGTGACTGGCCACTGCACAGGCCAAGAGTCTGGGAAAACTCAGTCCCCTCCTAGAGAGATTGACACTATCCCACCTCCAAATGAATCCAGGCCTGCTCCTCAGGTCTCTGGGTGAGTTATAGAGCATTTCCCAGAGTGGCCAGCAGATGGCAGCAAAGGCAAGGCTCATGGGCTGCAGGCGCCCAGCTCCCGGCTCAGTTCAAACCAGCTTTAATATTGCTGCAATTTTGGTGCCCGCATTACAGCGTGCCCATCCACCCCCTCCACCGGCCTCCTCTACCCCAGGGAATAATAGTCTCTAAATCTTCCGGAGTAAAACCTGCCAAATAGATTGCAACATGTGTCCTAATCATTTGGGCCAATTCTCCTCTCTGAATGGTGTTGGTCTCGCTGGGACCGTCTCTCCCGCGCCTGTGGTGCTGAACATAGAGCTAGGCACCTGGCATGAAGGGAAATAAGGACCAGCGCGGGAGACATCCCAAGGCACCAACCAGGGGAAGAGAAAGGCCGGTAATGCAGAGTGGTGGGTCCGAAGCCCACCTGCCCAGCACTATTCAGAAACAACCAGCCAGGTGGGGTCTTCCCCCCCCAGGAAGGGAATCCCCCCCCCCCCCAGGCTAAGATGTTCCTGGAATTCGCACTTGCTCATGGCATGGAGAGACTTTTCTTCATGGTACCTTGCACGTTGTAACAGTAGAAAGACTTCGATCTTACATTTAATATATATAATTATATATAATATATGTTATATATATAATATATAATGTATCTGTCGTTTACCTGGCAATAGACCCCACAAAGGCGGGGCCAGTTCTGCTCTGGCCAATTCTGTATGTCACAGGCCTGGCCTCCACCCTGGTGCGGTTATGGTACAGTCTATTGTACCATAATAATTCCATCATTATCCATTACCTACTTATTCCATGATGGTGTCACCAGGGACTCATTCCTTGGTTACTTAAGGAGAAAAGTGGAGTATGGAGGCAGACAGCCAGGATGACCTGGTTGGAAATGTTGGGTCTTTGACCAGTACGGTTGGTTTTGATGTAAACTTGCCACAAATTAAAATCACCCGAGTAGGGAGCCTGGCCTAAAGATCTGTCCTGATAGTGGTCATGGATGCTGGAAGACTCGGCTGACTGTGGGTGGCACCTTCTCTAGATGAAAGGGCCCGGTGGAGGAGGATTTCTCCCCTTCTGCTTGCGTGGCCTCCCTCTTGCCTCCAGCTGATTTGTCCCTGTGCTGCTGCCGCTGCAGATTCCTTCCCTGACAGCAGAACAGGCGGCTCCGAGCTTCTGTCCTGGACTAGGGAGCAGTGGCCCTCCAGGAGGCTCCAGTCTTGACCAGACTGGAGGTGCTGAGGTATCCAGCCTTGTGGGCTGCTGAGGTACCCAGCCTTGTGGACTGCTGAGGTACCCAGCCTTGGGGACTGCTGAGGTACCCAGCCTTGGGGACTGTGGGGTACCCAGCCTTGGGGACTGCTGAGGTACCCAGCCTTAGGGACTGCTGAGGCACCCAGCCTTGGATACTGCTGAGGCACCCAGCCTTGTGGACTGCTGAGGTACCCAGCCTTGTGCACTGGGCAATTAGCCATTGTTGGGCCTGCCCCAGTGAAAGACAACCACTGTGGCCCACCAGGACTCCGAGACCCTGGCCTCAAGGACCAAATTAACCACCAGATTCCCAGCTCTCAGGTGTGATTCTTCTGTTGTTACTATTTCGGAGTTGCCTTAAGTACACACACACACACACACACACACACACACACACACACACACACACATAAACATACACACTCCCCATATAATGACTTACTCAACCTGTGTACCTGACTGTGTTGTATATGTGATACAAACTTTGGTTTGTTTCATCTGTAAAACGGGGATCAGAATATGTCTCCTGCAGGGCAATTACATGCACGCAGTCAGATAACCTATGTGGTATTTATCACAGCATATATATAATATATATTATACACATACACATACATATACATACATACATACACACACACACACACACACACACACACACACACGTATGTTTGATTGTGTGGGGAGGACATGATCAGCTTAGGAGCCGGGTGGCCCGGTGAGAAGATGAAGGGAAGACTGTCGAGGCAGCGGCAGCACCACACAGGGAGTGCTCCAGCGGTCTCGGCCTTGTTGAGATGCCCTGTCCTGGGGTGTTGTGTGGAAGGCACTGCTCTGAGTCAGAGTAAATAGGAAGCTGGGCTGGGGACATGGCTCAGTGGCTACAGGTACTTGCTGCTCGGCCTGAGGACCCATATGGTAGGAGGAGGGAACAGACTCCCTAAAACTGTTCCCTGACGTCGTTGGCACATACGCTGTGGCATGTGGATTACCACTCTCCCCTCCCAAATAAAGAAAATAAGCACAATTAAAATGAATAATCAGCTGACGAGGTGAAGCTGTGTCCTGGTTATGAAAAGAACAGAGATCCCTGACAGATGTAAGAACACACAGCTGAGCAAGACCGTTAGATGCTTGAGTCCCCAGAACCGTTCAATTCTGCCTTACACGTGGGGGACCAGTGAGGTAACAGCAGCCGGTGAGGAGAAGGGTGAACTGGGTCGGTGGTGTGTACTTGTAACCAC
>CABHPP010101371.1:515-17028 GCA_902168425.1 Peromyscus attwateri | reverse complement strand
CGTCTATGATGAATGAAAGTTTTGCTGGGTATATTAGTCTAGGCTGGCATCCATGGACTCTTAGTGTCTGCATTACATCTGTCCATGTTCTTCTGGCTTTCAAAGTCTCCATTGAGAAATCGGGTGTTATTCTGATGGGTTTGCCTTTATAGGTCACTTGGCCTTTTTCCTTTGCTGCTCTTAATATTCTTTCTTTGTTCTGTATGTTTAGTTGTTTAAATATTATGTGGCGAGGGGACTTTTTTTGGGGGTCTAGTCTGTTTGGTGTTCTATAGGCTTCTTGTATCTTCATTGGCATTTCCTTCTTTAAGTTGGGAAAGTTTTCTTCTATGATCTTGTTGAATATATTTTCCGCGCCTTTAAGTTGGTATTCTTCTCCTTCTTCTATCCCTATTATTCGCAGGTTTGGTCTTTTCATGGTGTCCCAGATTTCTTGGACATTTTGGGTCATGACTTTGTTGGCTTTAGTGTTTTCTTTGACTGATGAATCTATTTCTTCTACCGTATCTTCAATGCCAGAGATCCTCTCTTCCATCTCTTGCATTCTGTTGGTTATACTTGCATCTGAAGTTCCTGATCGTTTACTTAGATTTTCTATTTCCAGCATTCCCTCTGTTTGAGTCGTCTTCATTTTTTCTATTTCCCTTTTCAGGTCTTGGACTGTTTCCTCCATCTGTTTCATTGCTTTTTCATGTTTTTCTTTCAGTGCTTTATTGTTTTCTTCCAGGACTTTATTTTTTTCTTCTACTTTAATTGTCCTTTCCTCTAGGTTTTTACAGCGCTCTTGCAATTTTTTTGTATTTTCCTCTATATAAGCCTCTATCTTCTTCATGATGTTATTCATAAGGCTGTTTTCTTCTGCTTCTTCCAATTTTTGATGATCAGCTCTAGATGTTGGAGGAGGGCTAGGTTCTGGTGATGCTGTATTGCTCTTCATTTTGTTGTATGTACTTCTGCCTGGACGTCTGCCCATCTCCTTGTGTTCGATCTTGGTCTTATCAGCTCACTTGGTGGAGGAAGAGCTGACAGATTCGGGGAGTCTCTCTCTTTTGTCCAGATGGGACTCTCTTCTCCAAATGGGAAGTGCGAGGCAGGTTGGGAGCTCTTGTTCAGATGGGAAGGCCGAAGCAGGATGGGAGCTATTGTCCAGATGGGAAGTCCAAGGCAGGTTGGCAGCTCTTGTTCAGAAGAGAAGTCTCTTGTCCAGAAGGGAAGTCTGGGGCAGGATGGGAGCTTTGTCCAGAAGGGAAGTCCGGGGCAGGATGGGAGGTTTGTCCAGAAGGGAAGTCCTTCTGGGGCAGGCTGGGAGCTTTGTCCAGAAGAGAAGTCTGTCAGGGGCCGGCTGGGTGCTTTGTCCAGAAGGGAAGTCCCTCCGGGGCAGGCTGGGAGATTTGTCCAGAAGGGAAGTCCCTCCGGGGCAGGCTGGAGCTGGGGGCCGGTCTCTAAGTCTCAGGAAGTGGCGGGGGTCTCTGGGGGTGCTTTGTCCAGAAGGGAAGTCCTTCCGGGGCAGGCTGGGAGCTGGGGGCCGGTCTCTAAGTCTCAGGAAGTGGCGGGGGTCTCCGGGGGTGCTGGACTTGGGGGCAGGGCTTGGAGACTGCAGGGGATCTTGGGGAAGGGGGCCCTTCCCGGTAGGGGTGGGGGTAGAAGGGAACCTGCCCGCTGGCCAGAACTTGGGGCCAAGGTGTGCAGGTCTTGCCAGGGGTGGTTGGCACCCAGGGACGGGATCTAGGGTGAGGGCGGGCACTCACCTTTGTCCAGAAGGGAGGGGGGGGGAGTTCTAAACACACAAAAATGGAGACAACTGTGGCTTCCCAGTCTTGTGTCTCTCATGCTGGCCACAGTACAGAGGCACATCTCCCAGCAGTTGTCTGTGTTCTTGAGCTGCCAGTGTGCCATGAGCTAAGCCCTGTGACATGTTTAAGGTTTTGCTCATGCAGAAAGATAAGGTTACAAATATTCAGTAAAGCAAGTTCTGATGGAATAAACCCGTAAACTGTTTACAGTGTGTTTAACAATGTATGTAGGCTTAAGGAAAAAAAAATGGATATAGACAATCATAGAAAAAAATAGTTTAAAAATAATAAGATCTTTAAAGAGAGAGTAAAGCAATAAAAAATAAGCCATGTAGGGTGGAAAATATACAGGGAGTCTGCATCCTTTATGAAGTCTTGGTAACTTTGAACTTTTAAAATGCTAACATACAAAAAACAATAACTGCTGAGAGACATTGGCTTATGGAAACTGCTAAATTAAACCAATCAATATATTTTTTAACATTTCTTAACTTCAAATAGAAGTCGGAAAATGTGTTGTATTGGGGGAGAGGTTATACTTTTGTTTCCACAGGAAATGAAAGGCTGTGGGTTCCTTCCAAATTAAAAGAGATCAGATTTGATTGAGAAAGACCCCCTGAAAACCCAGGCTACAGACTTAAAGAAATAAACCTAGAAAGCTACAAGACAGAGCAAGGGGACCAAATACCAATGAATAGCAATCACATGGTGTATATTAAGTGTTGGTAGACAGCTCCATGGGATAAAATGCTTTTCATGTGTTTGTTCTGAAAGAGAATGACCCCCATATTTCATATATTTCAATGCTTGTTCAGCTGTTGGTGTAATTGTTTGGAAAACATTAGGAAGCATGGCCCTGTTAGAGGAGCTGTGTCACTGGGGGTAGGCTTTGAGATTTAAAAGTCTCCACCATTCCCAGTTAGCCCTTTCTCTGCCTTGTGCTTGTGATTCAGATGTAAACTCTCAGCTACATCTCTAGCACCATACCTGCCTGCCTGTTGCCATCCCCTCTGCTATAATGGTCATGGACTCACCTCTGAAATTGTAAGGAAGCCCCCAATCAAATACTTTCTTTTATAAGTGTTCATGGTCACATGTCTCTTCCTAGCAATAGAAAAGTAACTAAGATACTGTGTAAGCTTATGAACATTGAGTTTGAGACCCAGAACTAAGAAAACAAAACAACAGGCATGGTGTCATGTGCTTGTCATCTCAATGCTGGGAAGGCAGAGACATGATCCATGGGGCTTGTGGGATAATCATCCTAGCTTAATCAGCAAGCACCAGCCAATGAGAAATCATGTCTTGAAAATTAAGTTGGTGGGCACCTTAAGGAACAACATTTGAGGCTGAACTCTGATTTCTATACAGGTGTACCTGTACAGACACATGCCTGGGCACATGTATACACATACACACACACACACACACACACACACACACACACACACACACACGTGTATATTAACATATGTTAAATGTTATGTTTCATTTTGTTGTAATAAATACATCATTTTGATAAGTGGACAGAGTATCAAATTGTTTTCTAAATTCATATCTCTTTACTCATTTGTTAATGCAGGTGATGGCTTCTGGGAGAAGGGTAGCCAATGTTCTTTAAGGGTGTGCCTCTAGTGGATAGCCATATACCCATGAATTTATAAGCAACACAAATTGGACTTGGTGGGTTATTAAGAAAAATGAGAAGGTTATAAAGTTGGGAGATGGGGATCTTGGAAAAGTGAGAAGGATTGGGAAGAGAATGAATATGATCAAAATACACTGCATGCACGTGTAAAGTTCTCAGAAATTAATAAAATGTTATATTTCAATGAAACATTTTAGAAAGTCATGTAAAAGTGTTAAAGACCTAGGAACTCCCCTTTCATACAACTCCCTTTTCATAAAAAGGACTCCGAAGGAGACCATAGCACATGCTATTTCAATTGCTTTTATTTTTCTCTTTTAACAGGAACATTGGTTCTTCAAGAAAGTGGCTCACATTCAATTTCAAAGTAACCTGAAATAAATGGTAGATATATGATTATTAATCCAAATGTGTCATTCTCTGGGGAACTTATAAAATACATTTACATATACATGTTTATTTCATTTTTATCATATCTGTTGCCATAAAAATGTATATAGTTCAAGAGTTGAAAAACATTCAGCTATGAATGCTGAGTAGGAAAAGGAAAATGTCAGAGCCTTTTTATATGTGTGTGCACACATGTATTAAATACATATATTACAATACATATGTTTACATGTATTATAGTGAGAAGTTTTTTGAATCCTAAAACAATCTTATGGGTCTGTATTTAGTCTTAAGTATAGCCTGCACTTTTCCAATCCATCCAGGACTTGCAGACTCACCACTTTGATTCTAATATATTGAGATGACATTATATCTATTTTAAGTGGAAGGCTGTAAGTTTTTTTAATATACTTGTAACATTGTTTGGGATTAGTATTAAAAAGTTCATTATTTTTCTAAGGACTAGAATGAAGCTTCCTATAGGGTGTAGATTTGTAAATCATTCAGTCTGAGCTTTGTGTTAAAATTTTGCTTTGTGTTAAAATTTTTCTGATTCAGCCCAAAGTGAAAAATTGTTTATATTAATAGAAAATGTTAAAACTAAATTATGACAACAGGTTTGCTTTTATTGTATCATAGCAAATAAAGGCTTCCAACTTCTGTGTTATTGGATCTTAAGGGGACATAGTATGTATCTCCACTGTTGGTACCAAAGATTTCTACCAGAGAAAAATACTGAAACATATGGGATGCTAATAGCTAGGAACGGTGTACCATCTATTTTCCTGGAGTGACGCGTTCACACCCACAAACAGGAAACAGAACAACCAAAGTGATTGTAGTATTCATACTCACCACCTGATTCATCTTAAATCACCCTGTGACTTTTCCCTTTTACTTTCCATTAAGAGGTGGAGCTGCAGTAGGAGAGTAGGGAATGGGAACAGGAAAAAATTGCCATGGATAGTTTTGATTTGGGAATGGTGGATATCTGCCATATGGATACCAGTATGGGGGAATAATAATCCGTGGAAAGAATTCATCGCTGTCACTGGCCTGTTAATAAAAAAAAAAAGGCCTTGTTTGACGCAACTCTTTTGCACGTGGGTTTTCCTTATTAAGGATAAAGCTTAAAGGTCTAAATTACACTTTTTGCTTGTAGAATTTTCAGGAACTTGATCATCTCGGTTTGGAAAATTAGAGCTAACTATATTTCCCAATCTTAGAATGCAAAGTAAATTTTTCTAATAGTTCTTTCTACAGCTATAAGACAAGATGGGAGGTGAAGGTGCCCATACAGATACATAACTTTGATTCAAATGACCATTTATCAAACCACGTTTTGGAAATCATCTCTCTTTCTGTATCTCTTCCCTTATTCTGTCAGTTTCTGTGGTGAGAGGATGAAGTCTTATATTACTGACCTAAGCGTGGCCCTGTCAAGGACCTCAATATCTCTCTCTCTCTCTCTCTCTCTCTCTCTCTCTCTCTCTCTCTCTCTTTTCTTTTTGATTTTTCGAGACAGGGTTTCTCTGTGTAGCTTTGCGCCTTTCCTGGAACTCACTCTGTAGACCAGGCTGGCCTCGAACTCACAGAGATGCGCCTGCCTCTTGACTCCCGAGTGCTGGGATTAAAGGCGTGCGCCACCACCGCCCGGCGGACCCCAGTATCTCAGACCCATGGGAATGGCAAACCAGAGTCAGGCTTAGAAGGATGGCTAATCCTTCCCCTACCCACCTGTGAAATGTGTACAATGTATCCGGTTACCTAAAACCAGTGTGTTCCCAAAGTACCAAATGGAGCTTCCTCCTCCCCATTGATTGTAATGGAAGACTGTTCCCATACAGGGACCTCTTGCTGACATTAGCTAACCCATGTCCTTGTTCTTGATGTATATAATAGAGTGCTGAGTGTCTAGGCTGCTGCCGGTGCATATCCATTGGAGCACATGGCCTACTCCATCCTAACATTTCTGTATGTATATCTGTCATTTCTTCATTCCCAAGTTAGTCCTTAAGTCATGAAAATTAAAGGAAATTCTTCATTTTTAGCCCTTTGTTGAGTCATGGTTCTCTCTCTCTCTCTCTCTCTCTCTCTCTCTCTCTCTCTCTCTCTCTCTCTCTCTCTATATATATATATATATATATATATATATATATAAAGTATACATATCCACACTTATATTTTTTTGGAAAAATTTCTTTAATTTTCTTGGTTTGCTTGTCTGTTATACCAAAATGATGTTTCACTGAATTTTTCCTACTTTGGTCATCACAGCTAGCCTGCTGCTATCTGGAATGGGAAGTCAAATGTTCCTAGAAGGATCATCTGTTAAAGACTTGGTCTTTATCTTGATGTGACTGAAAAGTGGTGCCTTTAATAGGTGGAGCCTTGCAGGAAGTATTAGGTAACTGGACTGTGTGCCTCTTTGTCACAGAGTGATTCATAATCAAATCTGCATGTCATGTTACATGAGGTGTAAAGATATTTCTCTCTATATAGACAGATATTAAGCAATAAATTTGTGCTGAATTCAAGTATTCCTCCAAAAATCAAACTCTATACCTGTGTCTCATTCTAATACCCCAAAGACTTTTGAGAATTTCTGCAGAGGCTGAGAGGTTTGGATAACTAAATGTGTTTAAGCACAGCTGTGACTGTCTCATACAGAAACCTGATACATAAAGATGGAAAGCAACTTACACTTCGTTTTTCTCGTTCCTGGTCCTGGGGCACCTATAGGTCAAACAGTGAAATTAATTTAACCTGTGCTGATGAAAACACATGAGAAATATATACATACATATGTGAGAAATAATTCAACTACTGTCTAATACTGTTTCATGGTGTCTATTAAAGTATAGGATTTGGTTATCCAGATGATGTAGAGACAATGTTCTGGAAAAATGTTACCATGCATCATTCTTGCCTTTTCTTTTTGTGATGCTGAGGATCAACTGTCAACCCTTGGGCTTCTCATAGCTAGTGTCTCATTTTTTTTTTTTTTGCAACTTGACACAAATTAGGTTTATCTGAGAGGAGGAATCTCAATTGAAATTATGTTCCCATCAGATTTCTGTTGGGCGAGTCTATGGGGCATTTCTTGTTCAGTTACTGATGGAAGGGCCCAGACACTATGTGCATACTCCTCCTCATCAGGTGGTCCTAAGTTGGGTGAGAGAGCATGATGAGTAAGTCATGAGAAGGAAATCAGTAAGCAGCATCTCTCTCTGGCCTCAGCTCAGTTCTAGCCTCCTGCTCCTATCCTTAGCTCCTGCTCTGACCCCCTTAGTGGTATACTGTGACCTAAGAGTTGTAAGCTGCAAATGAACCCTGTACTCTCCAGGTTGATTTTGGTTATGGTGTTCACCACAGCAATAGAAACTAAACTAAAACAAGTACTAGGTAAGTACTGTAGCACTGGATGATACTCCTTCTTAGTATCTATTTTTAAATATCTACATTTATTACACAAAACTACATTGGAATAAAATTGTGCACTGAAGAGCATCTGACATTTCTGAAATATGATGCTACAGGTCAGGTATTCAGTATCTTTATCAACTAAAGTGTGCAGAGATACTAATAACATCATGGAGACTCAGGACTCATAACAAATATTCATAAACACTCTATAGACATTAGAGGAGTACTCACTGGGAGACAAGATGTTACTGCCAGGATGACAGAGAGCAGGAGGAGGGCTTTCATCTTGTTCAGAATATCCTAGACATCAGAAAAATGACTGAGTATTAACAGAAATCCAGAAGATACAGTTCTGGTTCAGAGTATGTAACTAATAGCTCTCCAAACTTAGCAGTCATGTGCAGTTATTTTGTCTGTTTATTAGTGGGTGACCTTTGAAAAATAAACACAGAGGAGATTTGCAGTTTCATGACTTCATTATATCAGTTTTTTAAAAATAACTGTTCATATATTTATGAATGCTATTTTCTAGATCTTATAGAGTAAACTGTTACTGGTTAATACATTATACAGCTTTCTGAAGAATAGTTAGTGTTTTATATTGGGGAAATGTTGATTTTCCTTTGTCATTAACATCATTTTTGAGTAACATGAGATAATGGACATTCCACAGACATTTTTATCACTCACTGAACTTTCCTATGTACCTATAAAAGAGAAGAATAAAATATAAAAAATGTTGCCACATTTTGAACTCTTTGTTTCTCATCATGTCAATAAAATCTAAATTAGAATCTACAAAGTACCAAGAGGTAGCCGGAGATGATTGATGAGTTTGAAGATCGCAATTGGAAAGTTTTGTCAAGTTTAGCATTCTTTATTTATTTATTTATTTATTTATTTATTTATTTATTTATTTTGGTTTTTTGAGACAGGGTTTCTATGTGTAGCCCTGGCTATAGAACTCACTCTGTAGACCAGGCTGGCCTTGAATTCACAGGGATCACCTCCTTTGTACTGGGATCAAAGGCATGCACCACCACCACACAGCAAGTTTAGCATTCTTATAGCAGACTCTCAGTTTAGAAAACCAATAGCATAAAATCACCAGCCCCCTACTCATGTACACACATACACTTCTACCTTCTTTTGATAAGCCTAGGCCCTCTCAAGGATGTAGCAATAAAGCCTCAGTTATTTCAGGTAAAAAGCTCGTTAGAGAGAGATAATGTCTTTGTAATGTAAAACAACACGTGGTATATACTACACAGAAGTCACAAAATGTTGAGAGCATACAGAAGAAACAGAATGGGGAAATAGTTTTGAAGAGAATGTAATTGTAGAGGGTTTTATACAATGGGATGGTTGTCAATGATCATTTGAAACTTCATTGAACAGAGAGATAAACCACATCACAGACTCCTTCGGACTGTGTTTTGTAATGGCTACATACCATAATTACCAACAACCTTTTTTTTTCCTATTCCTCGCACTGTAGCTGTATATTGTCATGTTTAAAAGTCTTGTGTCATGAACGAATGAGATGCATATTCCTTTCCCATCAATTCCATTCAAAGACTAATAGAAAAGAGAATTTAAATAATTTTATATTAAAATCAACATGATACATTTTAGAATGTGGTATAAATATGATGATACTTTAAAGGTGAAACAGGAGGTGAATAACAAGGTAGTAATTCTCTTTTTGTCAATGCAGGGTCTCACTATGTGGTTCTGCCTGTCCCAGAACTCACTGAGTAGTTCAAGTTGGCCTCAAACTCACAGATCCATCCACCTGTCTCTGCCTCCCAAGTGCTAAGACTAAAGGCTTTTACTACTACACCTGGCATAGTCAAAAGTGGTAATTTGTTGCACCCTCAGAATTCCTGAAATCTTTGCTGACTTGGTCCACACGGTTCAAAAGGAAGAACCTGATCTTCCCCTGCATCAGTGCCCCATCCTTGCAAAGATTCCTTCATGGTCACTCCTAAGACAGATCCTTACTATAGAAAAATGGTGGTCTTTAAAGAAGTGTTTACAAACAGAAATATATAAAATGACTGTCCAATTGCTGTTTATCAGTTTAAGCAAGTGTTCCATGATAGTTTCAAAGGTTTCATTTCTGACTGTTTATAATTTCTAATTTCTAAAGATTAATATGCATATATAACATTTATCACCTTGAGGTATATGTTCATAGCTTACAGTGATCATTCAGACCTTCTTACCTTAAACTCTCCGCCCAGTTCCTTCTCTCTGGTGCTGCTATGGGAAGTGATGGTGACTGGCCCTCCAATGTTGGCGTCTCTTTTATACACTCACAGTGCAATGGCTGGAAAAGTCCATGACTGGAAAGCTGCTCCCTGGGATCAGTTATTACTCTGCTGACTCATCAACTATGAAAATCTGTTGAAATTGAGAAACAACTAACATTGGCAGTTTCATGGAAACTATGGCTGAGTGATTGCAGAATATTTCCTTTTGTGGTTTTCCTTTAAATTTATCTCTTCTGGATTTGAGGCTTATTGCCCTATATGCATAAGTGTTTCATATCTATTCTACCATTTGATCTCGGAAACAGCCAGCTCCAAGAGCAAAAATGATTATCAAATCTTTCACTGTGGGGTCAAGAACCCGAGAAGGATCGCAGCTGATTTAATGTACCATAACTAGAATTCTGATGAGATTCTGCTGATTGCTGCAGTTGTTTTTCAACCCACCTGTAAGCAGCATTTTATAATTTCACTCAAAGGAGAGAAAAACCCAGAGAAACGTTAAATTTTATTTATCTATAACAACAGTTAACTTTGTTTTGCTGACATCAAGAGAACTGAACGGGTCATCTGCTGGATGCAATATATCACCATATATTGGTTTTCATTTTGAGCAATCTGAAGTAGAGTAGGTTTCTCCAGGGATAGAGACAATAAATGTGTGTGTGCATGTGTGTGTGTTGTGTGTGTGACATGCTATTAAATGTCTTTCCTAAAAGTTGATTTTAGTTTCTTCTACTTAACTGAAAATATTCTAGTGAAAATTGCTAATTATTATTTATTTTTGAATCCCAGATATGCTTTTCAGTTGTTATTTTTATATGTCTTGGCATTTAATAATGTCAAAGGCCTATTTTTCCCCTCTTAAGTTTCTTTAAATTATTTTTATTTTTTCATATATTTTGATCACATTCTTTTCCCACAACAACTCCTTCCAGATCCTCCCCACCTCCCACCCACTCAATGTCATGTTCATTCTTCTCTCTCAAAAATGCTTTCAACTGCCGGGTGGTGGTGGCTCACGCCTTTAATCCCAGTACTCGGGAGGCAGAGGCAGGCGGATCTCTATGAGTTCGAGGCCAGCCTGGTCTCCCAAGCGAGTTCCAGGAAAGGCGCAAAGCTACACAGAGAAACCCTGTCTTGAAAAACCAAAAAAAAAAAAAAAATGCTGTAGCTTGAGTTTTTCTGCCTGGCCCACGGTCAGGATAAATCTCTTTCACCTGCCAGCCCCACAGCCGCTCAGACCCAACCAAGTAAACACAGAGACTTATATTGCTTACAAACTGTATGACCGTGGCAGGCTTCTTGCTAACTGTTCTTATAGCTTAAATTAATCCATTTCCATAAATCTATACCTTGCCATGTGGCTCGTGGCTTACCGGCATCTTTACATGCTGCTTGTCCTGGCGGCAGCTGGCTGTGTCTCCTTCCACCTTCCTGCTCTTTTCTCCTCTCTCTTAGTCCTGCCTATACTTCCTGCCTAGCCACTGGCCAATCAGTGTTTTATTAGCAACACATTTGCCATACAGAACATCCCACAGCACTCCCCCCCCCCTTTTTTTTTCAAAAAGGAAGGTTTTAACCTTAAAGTAAATTACATATAATTTGGGAATTTGGGTGTAGCTTCTCTTACTACTTCCTGCTGGAGGGGCGCGCTGTATCTTATGGGGACACAAAGAAAATTTTAGAATTATGGAATAGTCCATGAGGCTGTATTGTCTGAGCCAGTTGCCTTCAAACCATTCTGGATGTTGGATCATCTGGGCCATGGTGTCATCGGAGACCTTCAGGGGGTCTTGGCTGGTCAAACCTGATGTATCTTAATCTGGAACAAATCCATAGCCTCTGGCTTTCTGTGGAAACAAAAGCAGAGCTTCCTTTCCAAAGCAACATATCCTTACATCCAAATTTTGAAGTCAAGGTATCTTTAAAATATACATATTGGTTTAACTCAGCTTCCTTTACAATCAAATATCTCTCTGCAGTTAAGAATCCCAAAGACAACACAATGCAGATTCTCTGTGTGATATCCATCTTTATGTGGCTTATATTTTATACTACCTTTACTGTCTCTTTAAAGACTTCATTTTTCAAAACTATCTATTTCTTTATATAACTGTATATATTCCTTTTTATCTCTCTTTGAAGCCTACGTACATTTTTACACACATTTTAAAGCATTTAAAGTCTTGTTCCATCTGAATCTGTCTTATTGTGAACCTGTTACTTTAAACTGCAGCATTCTAAGACTGAAATGGCACTATGGCTGCTGGCTCCGCCCACCTCAGCTTCCCAAGATGGCGGTGATACATTTACCGTCAGCTCTGGGAGCCTTTGTGGGTCTATGCTTCTATCAAAGCAGCGTGTAGCCCAGAAACCTCTTTTTTTTGTTTGTTTTGTACTAGCAAAGGCTAAATCCACCATGCAGCTTAATGTGCCACTTGCAGAGGCCTCATTCCCACCATACTGCAGGTCAAACACACACGCCAGGAACCCACAAGTAGCTCAAACCAGCAAGCTGCCGCTCATTTGAGAGAGATAATTAGGAAGCTGTTTTTAGCTCCGTTTTAGAATATTTTCTCAGGTTTTAGGTGGAAATTCCTGCCCCACGTTGGGCGCTATTTGTAGCTTGAGTTTTCCTGCCTGACCCACGGTCAGGATAAATCTCTTTCACCTGCCAGTCCCACAGCTACTCAGACCCAACCAAGTAAACACAGAGACTTATATTGCTTACAAACTGTATGACTGTGGCAGGCTTCTTGCTAACTGTTCTTATATCTTAAATTAATCCATTTCCATAAATCTATACCTTGCCATGTGGCTCGTGGCTTACCGGCATCTTTACATGCTCCTTGTCCTGGCAGTGGATGGCAGCGTCTCCTTCCACCTTCCTGCTCTTTTCTCCTCTTTGTTAGTCCCGCCTATACTTCCTGCCTAGCCACTGGCCAATCAGTGTTTTATTAGCAACACATTTGCCATACAGAACATCCCACAGCAAAATGCTTTCAACCATTTCCTCCTGTTTCTTTTCCTTTTGAAGCAGCCTTCTATGTTCTGATTTTCCTCTGAACTTACTGTATGTCTTGACCTTTTATGGTTTTAGTCTTCTCTTAGAATAAGTAATATAATCACTTCTCATTTCTGTGACCATAGTTTAGCTGAGCTCTTTTGGTATACAGGATTTTTTATTCAAATGCATAATTCATTTTGATTTTTGATGGATATGTCAGAGACAACCTAATCAAAATGGCCTTGGTATTTTTCTCTTCAAATTTGCTGGTGCTCCTGACCAACCACTCATTTATCCAACAAAGAAACGTGAGATCACCACATTATTCTGATAATTAATTATTACATTTTATGTATTCACATAATTACTCTTAATCATCTTACCTCCATTACCTGCTTTCTTCCTCCCTCTTCCACCAAAATCCATCTTTTCAACAAGTCCTCTTCCTACTTTTATGTCTTCTTTCTTTTTATCACATGGACACTTTTATTAACTGATTTTACCATTATATTTTTTCCATACAGTGTATTTTGATCATATTTTTCCCTTTGCTCAACTTCTAGATCATACCTCCCTCCCTATCCACCCAATTTCATACTCTTTCTTTATTGCTCTCAAAAATAAATGAAAATCAAAACAGACCAATAAAAAACAACAAGACAAAGATTAGTACACCAAATCAAACTAAGTGGCAAGATTGTAAGAGCCAGATAAGGTGGATGAGTCCAGGGAAGCATCATCTTCCAGACCGAACAAACATTGAGACTCACAGAGTCTGTGACAGCAATGATCGAGATGTACTCAAGTTCAAACAAGACAAAATCCCAGCATGGAGGGAGAGGAGGTAGTTGCAAAGTTCCATCCTAACCAAGAGACTATTTACAATCTATACCTGCTGCTATCAAATGAAGATCAATTTTCTCCAATGCAGTAACACACTTGAGGGCCAGGCCCCTTTAGTCATTACAAGATTAGAACTAGTGTTAGGGAAATTCACATTGCAAACCACATTGTGATAGGTAGGCCTTCATGAAGGACCCATTGGTTCTTATTTCAGTAAGAGAACAGAAGTATATTATACCACATCTTGTGGTCTATAGAACTTGGAACCTGGAGAAATGTGATACATTTTAGACAATTATCATGATCTTTTGTGAACTGAAAACATTGAGAAATTTCCTAACTTTCCATATATGTCAATAACAAGAATAATTTTCTTTCCTTAATAAAAGAACAAAACTATGTTACCTTTCTTTTTAGAGAATGGACACAAATTCATGGCTTAGTTCTTGTTAAAGTCATATCACTTATAAGTGAATTCAGTGTGACACACAAACTAACTGTGTGTCAATGCTGTATAGGTGAGTAAATTCACCCATTCCTTGGCTACTTGGCCTACAATCAATTTAAAGAAAGATGTTGTAGAAGTTTTAGTTTGAGTTTAATGTAGCAAGTGTCAGAATCACTTCCAGACCAGCCTGTGCCCATACCACTGCTCAGTAGAATGGGCCTATCTAACATTGGAACCAAATATGCCCTTAATGAATCCTATGGAGTGCATGAACTTTGGGCCTGCATCGACATCTCTAATGTACTAGAGTTTAAAATCAAAGTCCAACATCTGAGCATCTGTGTAATTATTTCCCATTTACCAGAATCATTACATGATTTTATTGTATGATTTGAATTTATAACAGATACAATTAATAATTTTTTATAGTTTACATGGCATTAATGTCTATAGTCAATACACATTAAAGTGAGTTTTTATGGTTTTTTTTTAAAAAGCTTTCTCTCTGAAAATACATATGTGAATATAATTTATGGAATTAAAATACTTATTTTTATGTATGAATATTTTGCCTGCATGTAGGTAAGTACCCTTTGTGCATGTCTGATGGTTGTGGGGCTAAGATGGAACATGCTCCTTTTAGAGAGGTTCAGGAAGAGATTTACAGAGGCATCCATATTGGTCTGAGTCAGGTTTTTCTCTTTAATCAGCCAGTCCTTTAGGTATTGACAACTATTCAATTATTAAGCATTAAGATATAATAAAGCCATGCACACTATTTGCTATGTAACTTCAACAATTTTAACAAAATGATACTTCTTTTATGAAATGTAATAATATCAAAGGTTTTGTACTTGAACTGATAATATCCTTCTGGTGTTTATCTGACCTTCCCCATGGTCTTGGTCTGTAATTTCAAGGTTCTCTATTTACTTTTTTTTGGTGGGAAGGTATTTTGCAATAAGGTTTCTCTGTGTAGCCCTGGTTGTCCTGAAACTTGCTCTGTAGACCAGGCTGGCCTTGAACTCCTAGAGATCTATCTGTCTCTGCCTCTTGAGTGATGGGATTAAAGGCATGTGCTACCATCTCCTGGCCATTCTCTCTTTACTTTTTTATTCAACTTATTAACATATAACATTTCTGGGACAGGAATGATGGCTCAGTGGTGAAGAGCATGTACTACTCTTGCAGAAGACCTAAGTTTGGTTCCTAGCATTCATGTCAAGTGGCTCACAACTGCCCATTACTCAAGTGCCCCATAGTATATAATGCATCAGGTTCTAACGGGACCTGCCCACATGTGCACTTATCTACACACAGAATACACAAATACACATAATTAAAAATAATAAAAATGAATCTTTGAAAATCATAAGATTTTTACATTTAACAAATGTTTTAATTATAGTAAATCCTATTATAATCTTCACAAATAGAAAATTATGTTAGTTTCATAATATTTAAGATAACTTTATAAAAATGCTTGCTCACTAAGTGCTGACTAATATCAAATGTTACAAATGTATTATATATGTACTCATTCATAAATGCATACATTCTTAAGAGCCTTATGGAATAAACTATAAAATATCCTTACTTTAGAAAATACTGGGCATAGAGAGTTAAGGGTATAAGATTATAAATCTAGTAAGCTGTGTAACTTAAGGTCAGGATCAGTCAAGTCCTAACCACAATACAAGGAAGACGAAATGAATTAAGGAATCATCTACCAAATGAATCATAACAAAGTTTCTGAAATTTCAAAAGCTGTTCCTTTAAAATTATTTCATATTAAAAGGTTACATTCAGTTTTATTTTATCAAAATATTAATATATTCTAGACAGTCTTTCCACTTCAAATGTTTTAACTGGGTTTTAAAATATGATAGATATGTTTGGCTAAGACAGTAAATTTTAAAAGTAACAATTTTTATCATAATGGGACACTTCAGAAGGCAAATATTAACTTTTTATTTGCAAGGCATATCAAATATGTAAAATTTTAAATACAATTTAATATGATACAGAGTATGCATTCATGTTTTATTGTTTGGGGGAATTAGTTAACAGCTTTGGTCTGGGTCTTTGCCATCAGGTTATAAAACTAGTAAACTCATTAAAGAGTCATTGTTCACGATGTACTGGAAACTGTGCAGGACAGTGTACAAAGAATCGGTAGACATTGTCTATGCCTCCATGGAGCTTACAGCTGTTTGGACAAATGAAAGACAAGTAACACTGGACTCTATGTGAAGTGAGAGAAGAGCTTATACCACAGAAATCCACAAAGACAAAGACCTAAATTGATAAGGCATCACTAAGTGAACAAGCCTGTGTTTCATAGTGCTTAGTAATTTTTAAATTATATTTTATTATATTTACTTATTATTTATGGATTTTACTTTTATTTATTATTTATTTAGTGAGTTTACCTTACAAGTCCTTTGCACATATATTATGGCTTATGGTTTTGTGTTTTTATAGGAGTCCTGTGTGTGTCTCCACATCTACATGCATCTTTTGTGCTTTTGCTTGGGCTCTTTTTCTTCTGTTTGTCTTGTCTTATTCTGATTTGTCTTTATTTCATCTTATTATTATTTTTGATGCCTGTTAGTTTTCTAGTGAAAATTAGAAAGGGTGTGGATTTGGAAGGGAGGGAAGTGGGCTGGATTTTGAAAAAGC
>CABHPP010101368.1:0-14898 GCA_902168425.1 Peromyscus attwateri | reverse complement strand
CATGACCTCATTCTATGAGACATGACCTCATTCTATGAGACATGACCTCATTCTATGAGACATGACCTCATTCTATGAGACATGACCTCATTCTATGAGATGAATGAGTCATCACAAACAAGGCCATCTTAGAGGCTTGTCCCAGACCTCCAACAAGCCTTTTCATCATCTCGTATCATTCATTTACTGTAGCTGAAGCCACTATTACAGCATGTTAAAGATAGTAAATCCCCAGAGTGAGTGCTGCTGCTCACACAGTGTAATCCCAGCACTCAGAGGCTGAGGCGAGGGCATGGGGAATTCTGGGCTGTTCAGGAAGACCTCATCTCAAAACAAACAACAACCAAACCAAATGAGGCAAAACAAAAATACCAACCAAACAAAAACCCAAAACAAGACACAGACTCAACCACTAGGAGGTACCCTAAGAGGTGTGTCAACACAACGATGGCATTACCAAAGCGTTAAAAGCCAAACAGAAGAAATCACAAAGGCAATCCATGAAAACGAAGAATGATGATCATGGACGAATAACAACAACAACACCAAAAAAAAAATGCAAAGGAAACTAACACAACTCTCTAAAAACAGAATCTATAGAACGGTCCAGAAAACACTGCATTAAATTTCTCAGTTCAACACAATCAAGTGTGAGGTTTTCTGCCTAAGGGACGATGGTTTTAGTTTTCTGCTCTGAGAATCGGTTTGACTCATGTTGTCTACAAACCCTGATGTCCATGTTAAGTTGGCAGGAAGGCAGGTGGTTCTTGTTTTTAGAATTACGATCTCCAAAAATAAATCCACGTGTGTGCGGTCAATGCCAAGTTATTTACCTAAATTAGCTAGGGATGTAGCTCAGTGGTAGAGTTCTTTTGTAGCACACACAAGGCCCTAGGTTGGGTCTCCAGCACTGGGAGGGAATATCACTTTGGGCCGGGAATATAAATTAATGGTAGAGGACTTACTTGCCCACAATGTGTGAGGCCTGGGTTCCTTTACCTCAAATGACTTATCTCCTTGATTCTTTTTTGAATAATAATAGATGTTTTAATACAAATTTGATCTATATGCTTAATGCTTTTTTTCCCAGTAAAGGTAGTTTCTTGAGTGTCTTGGATTTTGAAGATGTATTCAGATATCATGCTAATATTTTTAATTTGGGGACTTTGGGGAGAAAAATAAAATTTATTTCAGTATCTCATTTCTAAATAAAATAATTTATATTTTATTTCCAATTTTGTTATTAATTGTTTTTGACAATTTCACACACGCACCATGCACATAATACTTTTTTTTTTTTTTTTTTTTTTTTGGTTTTTCAAGACAGGGTTTCTCTGTATAGTTTTGGTGCCTGTCCTGGATCTCCCTCTGTAGACCAGGCTGGCCTCGAACTCACAGAGCTCCACCTGGCTCTGCCTCCTGAGTGCTTGGATTAAAGGCGTGTGCCAACGCCGCCCGGCCGCACATAATACATTCTATTCACTATCACTGTCTTCCATTTCCCTATTACCCCTGTCTACCCCCTCCCTCTCTTCTCTACAAATCTCTTTCTTACATACACACTTAGCTAGCAGTTAGACCTATGTTACACAAGAGCAGTAAGTCTCTCCACACACCACTGGGCAATCACCTCCCCCCACCCCCCATGGGTTGTTAAACTGACTTACAGTACCCAGGAAGCCGGCTTCAAATTCAATCAAAGGATGGTTGGCTATCCCACAACCGTCATGGCAGTATTGTGCAGGCAGGCACAACTTCCTCTCTAGGTTGGTTGTGTAGTTTGTAGGGTTCACAGTTGGGTAAAACCATCGTTGTCTTTTCTTCCCTGGCAGCCTTCACAGCACCTTCGAGCATTTTGAAAGCTAATTAGCAAGGAAGAAGTTTCCAGTTCACTCAGTATGCTTTTTCTTTACCTTATAACAGAGGTGCGTGGTATCTTCAGCAACAGGGTCTTACCCTCTAGTTCTGGTAGGTAAGCAAGAGGACTAATAAGAGTCTGGATTGTTTTTGAGGACCCCTGGAGCCTCCTGGGCCAACTCTTATGGAGGTAGCCCATTCCTGTGACTAGACTTAATTCAGTACCCTATTGCTTCTAGAAGAGGCGTTGTCTAGCCATGGAGAGTAACTCCCTTCAATCTCTCTCTCGTGGGTTTTGTTTCTTTGTTTTGTTTTGTTTTTTCAAGACAGGGTTTCTCTGTGTAATAGCTGTCCTGGAATTCGCTTTATAGACCAGGCTGGCCTCGAAATCACAGAGATCTACCTGCCTGTGCCTCCCATTAAATTAAAGGCGTGCACCACCATTACCAGGCGTCTCTTTTGTGTTTTTTATTTGGGCTACAAGACAGTAGATTTCTATATAACTTTTTCATATACCTTTTATTTCTGAGTAGTCCCCCACCCCCTTTCTATCCCTATTTCCTTGATTTTTATTTATTTATTTATTCATTTATTTTTGGTTTTTCGAGACAGGGTTTCTTTGTGTAGCTTTGCACCTTTCCTGGAGCTCACTTGGTAGCCCAGGCTGGCCTCAAACTCACAGAGATCCGCCTGCCTCTGCCTCCCGAGTGCTGGGATTAAAGGCGTGCGCCACCAACACCCAGCGTGATTTTTTTAAAAAAAGATTTATTTATTACTTACTTGTGTGTATGTATGTGTGACTTCTGTGCAGGTGTCTGTGGAGGCCAGCAAGGGGCATTCAAGTCCCTGGAACTTTTGCGAGTTGCCCAACATGGTGCTGGGAATCAAACTCTGGTCCTTTTCAAGAACAGCAAGTGCATTTACTGCTGAGCCTCTCCAGCGCCGTCTCAGTTCTTAACTGTAGACACGGCGGCCTCTCTCGCTCCATAATATTAAGGCAGGGATTCTGAGACATCTTCACATGTCTTGCTTCTAGTTCAAAGGAATGGAGTTCCACCATTAGATGTGGAACCTCTCCTAAAAGTCATCATTTTACCAGGTGTGGTGGTGCATGCCATTAACCCCAGCATCTGGTAAGCAGAGGCAGGAAGATCTCTGTGAGTTCAAGGCCAGCCTGGTCTTCATAGTGAATTTCAGGTCTGTCAAAGCTGCATGGTAAGAATCTATCTAAAAAAAAAAAAAATTAATCTTTTTTAAAATGTCCTTTTGTTGTTGTTGTTTTTAATCTTTTTTGGCATTTTAAGTAAGGACTTTAAAACAATATTGTGATGCAAAGTATCTTGTGTCATAAGTCTATTTCAAATGAACTCAGAAGAGATTTGTAACATTTTATGAATGATAGAATTGTTTCGTTCTAGTAGCTATTATTTTTCTGTTCTTTATTACTAATCAAATTTCAGGCCAGGTGTGCTGACACACAGCTATAATCCTGGAGAGGCAGAGTCAAGGAAACTGAGTGTGAGGCTAATCCAGACTATATAGTGAAACCTGGGTCCAAGAAACAAACTTAGAACCACAAAACCACATGCTGGAATATAATTTATCAGAAGAATATAATTAAAAGTTTAATAATTAGCTGGTCAGTGGTGGCACATACCTTTAATCCCAGCACTCAGGAGGCAGAGGCCAGTGGATCTGTGAGTTTGAGGCTAGCCTTGTCTACAGAGTGAGTTCCAGGACAGCCAGAACTACACACACACACACACACACACACACACACACACACACACACAAGTATAATAATTAGTGTTTTTAGCTGGGCGGTGGTGGCACATGCCTTTAATCTCAGCACTCGGGAGGCAGAGCCAGGCGGATCTCTGTGAGTTCGAGACCAGCATGGTCTACAGAGCGAGATCCAGAACAGGCACCAAACTACACAGAGAAACCCTGTGTTGAAAAACCAAAAAAAAAAAAAAAAAAAAACCCTGTAAATGCTATAAAATGTAATACTAATTGTACCAGGTATTATGGGGAACTGAATATTTCAATCATTTTCAGCTGAGAACCACCCACAGCAATACTTTTCAGTCTCCAGTTAATGTTAATATTTCATCTACAGCGATACTCTCCGCTGCCAGCTAAGTGTTCCTTTCCTACCTCAGCATCCAGCGTGGACAACTGTAAACATGCATTGTTCTTTTTAAAGAGACAGGCGTGCAAAATGTTCATGTCTAATGTCTGTGGAGATCCAGCAGTTTTGCCCAGAAAGCAAAATACAAATGCCCAAAATTAATAAAGTAAAAGGGGAAAAAGGAAGAGCTGGAAGGAGGAAGGAAAGAGGAAGGGAGGGAGAGAGAGAGGAAGAGAAAGCTTGAATACCTCGTAGATGCTAAAACAGCAGTGTTTCTGATATACTGTTTTTAGGAGAACTGATCTGGACCTGGCTGGATTTGTTCATTATCTAAAGGAAAAGGCAAACAAGAAAACCAGTGTTGGAGAATATTCTTTTAAGGTGTGTTACTTTTGTTTATGTTGCATTTGTTTAACTCTGTGAAGCTGTGCTACTCTGCCTGTCTAAAGCACCTAATGGTCTAATAAAGAACTGAAAAGCCAATGGTGAGGCTGGAGAAAGGATAGGCAGGGCTGGCAGGCAGAAAAAAATTAATAGAAGGCGAGATACTGGGGGAGAAAAAAGTAGCCAGAGGAGGAGGAGGACATCAGGGACCAGCCACCCAGCTACACAGTAAGCCATGGAGTAAGAAATAATGAAAGGCATACAGAAATAAAGAAGGGTAAAAGCCCAAAGGCAAAAGCTAGATGGAATAATTTAAAGTTAAGTAAAGCTGGCTAGCAACAAGCCAAGCTAAGGCTGGGCATTTATAAGTAAGAATAAGCCTCTGTGTGTGATTTATTTGGGAGCTGGGTGGCAGACCCCCCAAAAGAGGAAAAAAAAAACCAACAACAAACCAACCATAACAATTTAGGATTTGGAAATCACATATGATTAGAAGGCTGTAATCAGGGCAGAACAGGGCATGTGGGATGAGGTGGGCAAGGCTTCATCCAGAAATAGATCCCAAACTGTATTTAGAAGAGCAGGGAAAAGATTGCCCCAGGAAAGGACTCAAGTGTGTGGGAGACAAAGGAAAAGCAGGTGGTCAAGGGTCAGATTGTGAACAGACAGACGGATGGATAGGTATATAGATGATAGGTAGGTGACAGACAGACAGACAGACAGATAGATAGATGACAGATAGGTAGGTGATAGGTAGGTAGGTAGATAGATAGATAGATAGATAGATAGATAGATAGATAGATAGATAGATGATAGGTAGGCAGGTTGATAGATAGAGATGGATGGATGGATAGATAGGCAGACAGATATGTTGGGAGATATCTTTCCGTAAGCTGTGAATGTATGTTGTTCCCATTGGTTAATAAATAAGCTGCTTTGGCCTATGGCAAGGCAGCTTAGAGCCAGACAGGAAATCCAAGGAGAGAGAAAGAAAGGAGAAAGGTGGAGTCTGGGGAGACGCCAGCACCACCAGAGAAGCAAGATATGAAAGTACCGGTAAGCCACGGCCACGTGACAACATATAGATTAGTAGAAATGGGTTGAGTTAAGTTATAAGAGCCAGCTAGCAAGAAGCCTGACTCACTGACCATACAGTTTGTAAGTAATATAAGCCTCTGTGTGTTTACTTTGGTCCAAGCGGCTGCAGCACGTGAGTGGGAGAGATTGGTCCTGACCGTGGGGCTGGGCAGGACCAGAGAAACTTCCGGCTACACAGATAGAATCACCACAGACCACATTGAGGAACTCAGGTTTCAATCTGAAGGTGGAGAGTGGTTAAAGGATTTAAATCTTGGGGAAAAAATATTAACTAGGATTTAAAAACCTGAAATACTAATTTATGAATTCACATTGAAAAATTTTTTTAAAAAATCTATTCCTACTCAGCAAGTCAAGAGTCTAGTGTCCTCTGGGAAGCAAACACTTGCCCTCAGGGATGGATGCTTTGAAGAGGAAAGGCTGTTTGGTGTTCAGCAGACCAAGAAGCCACCTCATTTGTCACACATTGAGGAGCCACTCACCACTTGGCCAGACATCTCCCCCGGGGAAGACAGTTCTGAGCTGATACTATTGAGCGACTGCAGCAGACATGGATGCAGAAGGGATGGGAAATGATGGGACATGAAGCTGGGAGGACTCGAGAGGAGGCCAGGACACTGATGTGTCACAGTGTGGAGCAGAAAAAGCAAAGGCTGATCTAGGAGACTTTCAGGAGACAGAGCTATGTGGATTTAGTGATGGGGATCAGGAGTCTAAAATGACAACTTGGGCACTCAAGAATGAGATGCCAAGGAATGCAGACATTTGTGTGGGGAGGTGGCTATCTTAGGACCTGGCTCTGGACATAGTTTATTGTTGTTGAACATAGATCCTGTATACCCACCAAGGTGAGACTCAACCGGTTGCAGTTCCCGAAGGGGCCACCATCTCAGTCATCACTAATTGAGCTGCGTGTGTGGCTCTAGATGACATGGCTCCTCAATATACCTGATGGTTTCCATTTGCCTGCTCTTCACATCCTATCCAACTGTTAGGGGATGAACAGTGTCTTCCTAAAAGATATATTGCAGCCCTAATCCCCAGCGCCTGTGAATGTGACCTTCCTGGGGTCTTGGTACACTGAATCAGGTTGAGATGAGGCTAATAGAATAGGCCCTAATTCAGTCTTACTGATGTCCTCACAAAAGGGGAAACACCACATGAAGGCAGAAACACACAGGGAGAATTTTACACATCGATAAAGGCAGAGACTACCACAAGGCATGAGCCAGTTCAGAAGTGACTGGGATCTGTGGTCACCACCAGGAGAAGCTGGGAAGAAACATCAAAGAACTATACCCAGCACTTGAGGCAGAAAGATTCCCAAAGGTTCAAGGCCAACCTGATCTATATCGTGAGTTCCAGACCAGCTAGGGCTATACAGTAAGATCCCTTTTCAAAAACCAAAAATAAAACAAAATAAGAATGATAAACCATCCAGGAGTGTGGCCCACCTGCACTGCTGTGGAACAACCGTTTTGTATGCTGTGACGGGAGCTGGCTGGCAGGACAGAATATTCTTTTTTTTTTTTTTTGATTTTGGAGACAGGGTTTCTCCGTGTAGCTTTGTGCCTTTCCTGGAACTCACTTGGTAGCCCAGGCTGGCCTCAAACTCACAGAGATCCGCCTGGCTCTGCCTCCCGAGTGCTGGGATTAAAGGCGTGCGCCACCACCGCCCGGCCATGGACAGAATATTCTAACGACACTACAACCTTGATTTCAGGGAAGCCTTCAGAACTATGAGGGATAGCGTTTATGTTTTTAAAATAATATTTGCATTTTTTATATCATTTATATCATTTCCCCTTTCTCTTTCCTCCCCCGCAAAGCCTTCCATGTACCCTGTCCTGCTCTCTTTCAAATTCATGGCTTCTTTTGCTCTCTCTGTGTGTGTGTGTGTGTGTGTGTGTGTGTGTGTGTGTGTGTGTGTGTATGTGTGTGTGCTTGCCTGACTGTCTATCTGTCTGTCTGTGTCTGAGTGTGAATGGACATATGCATGTAGGTACCAGAGGAGGCTAGAAGATGGCATCAGATCCTCTGGAGTTGAAGTTGCATGCTATTGCGAGCCACCTGATGAGGGGCTAGGAACTGGATTCTGGTCCTCTGGAAGAGCAGCAAGTGCTCTTAGCGACTGAGCCATCTCTCCAGCCCTGGAATTCACTCTTCTGCTGCCTTCTAAATGTTCTCCATCATTCAACCACCCCAGGATCTCCCAGAAAATCCCCCAAATAAAAGACTAATACTTGGTACAGACCTACGTGAATCATGGCTACTCTCATCTGATTGGTTGGTGCCAGCCCGTACCACATTTATTACCACATATTCTGCACAGTGTCCCCGTAGAAGTAATCTGGTGTTGAGGCATGGAGCCAGAATGTGCAGCAGAAGGGGCAGAGGAACATGGAGATGCCTGAGGATGATGTAGGGACAGAGGCTGCAGTCCAAGGTGGGCTGGGGGTGACAGGATGGGAAGTCAGTAAGTGAATCCTGCTTTGGGAGTGAAAGGACTTGTCTGTCACACCACCTGACTCCTAAGAGCTAGCCAGGCTGGCCTAATCGCTCCCCAAGGCAGTTGTCTTAGGAAGTGCTTGGCTGGGTCCCAGAGCCTGGAAAGATTGAAAGAAGCGTTCAGTGAGTGCACTGGGGGAGCCAGAAACACTTGTGGTCACACTCTGCTTCAAGCTCTCACAGCATTGATTCAATTGAATTATATTCTAATTCATCAAGAAATGTAATTTCACACTTAAGGATGCTAACTCGATGCTCGGTTCTTCCGAACCATGGCCAGTGGAATTGCCACTAACCGGCACAGCTGAACAGTGTGTCGAGAATTCAGAACAGAGGCTAAGGACATGTTAGCGAAGTGTCTTCTTCATGAGTATGAGGACCTAAGTGTGGATCCCCAGTATCCACATAATTCTTTAACCCAGCACTCAGGTAGTGAGCAAAGACGGGCAGATTCCTGGAGCTCATTGGCCAGCCAGCCTAGCACAATCAATGAGCTCCAGGATCAGTGAGCAGCCATGTCCTCGTTAGGGTTACTATTAGTAACTATTAGCTAGGGTTCCTATTGCTATGATGAAACACCACGACCAAAAAAACAACTTGGGGAGGAAAAGGTTTATTTGGCTCGCATATCCCAAGTCACACAGTCTGCTGAGGGACGTCAAGGCAGGAACCACGGATGCAGAGCCATGGAGGGGTGCTGCTTACTGGCTTGTTCCTCATGACTCGTTCAACCTGCTTTCTTATAGAACCCAGGACCACCAGCCCAGGGTGGCACCACTCACGATGGGCTGAACCCTCCCCGGTCAATCATTCATTAAGAAAACGCCCCGCAGGCTTGCCTACAAATCTGATCTTATGGAGGCATTTTCTCAATTGAGACTCCCTCCTCTTGGGGGACTTCAGATTGAATCAAGTTGACATAACACTAGCCAGGACAGACCTTGTCTCCAAAGATAAGGTAGAGCGTGATTGAAGAAGACAGCCAGGGTCAACCTCTGACCTCCACAGGCATCATACCTATGTGTACTTACATGTTCATACATACTGACGTGAGCATGTACATATACCTACACACACACATGCACACAAAAAGTTTGCCAGAGTATTAGGGATGTGGTAGATTCTCACAAAATTAAGGCAAAATTAATGTTGACTACAGGTCTATCTTGGACAGAGTCAGGCTCCCAAGTAGGGAATCTGTTAATGACAGACAGCTAGGAGGAATAATCTGATTGCCTCTGAGACGGTAGTACAGGTGCCATGTTATTTCACATGGGTTTCTTTTTCAGGGAAGGTGCTGGATATTAAACCCGGAGCCTTGTGCATGCTGAGCATGCATTCTACTACCAGGACACACCCTCAGTCTCCTTTGGCCTCAGTTTTCATTCAAGACACTGGAAGACTTCCAAATATGAGAGACAGAAAGGTCAGTTCTTCTGTGCCCTGGAATGTTCTGGAGATATGAGAAAGATGTATTGGAAGCCATTATGGAGAGGGGCTGTTGAGATCATTTATTCATTTATTCCCCCCAATTCCCCTAATACTTATTGAGAACTTCTGTGGCAGACATCACGTTCATGAAGTTTGTCTGTTGGAGAATAATGGAAGATAAAAAGGCCACTGTGAGAGAGATGGACTCCAACAGAACGATAACAAGAAAGATGGAGAAATGCAGATAGTTCCTAGGGATCTCATGGAGGCAGAACCAACCTGGCTCCTGTGGAGTTGGAAGGAAGTGACCCTGGAATGAGGTGTAGCTAGAGTTTTCCTGCCATGCCCACGGTCAGGATAAATCTCTTTCACCTGCCAATCCCACAGCCGCTCAGACCCAACCAAGGAAACACAGAGACTTATATTGCTTACAAACTGTATGGCCGTGGCAGGCTTCTTGTTAACTGTCCTTATATTTTAAATTAATCCATTTCTATAAATCTATGCCTTGCCACATGGCTCGTGGCTTACCGGCATCTTCACATGCTGCTTGTCCTGGCGGCAGCTGGCAGGCAGTCTCCTTCTGCCTTCCTGCTCTTTTAATTCTCTCTGTTAGTCCCGCCTACTTCCTGCCTAGCCACTGGCCAATCAGTGCTTTATTAGCAACACATTTGCCATACAGAATATCCCACAGCAATGAGGTAACCCTAAGGTGGGAGCTGGGGACACTATTTCATATAAACTAACAAGTGTGCTCCTTCACGGAGGAAGTGATGGACAGGGGGCTTCCATTCTCTTCCTTTTAGGTTTGGAACCCTCTCTGTAAGGGCGCATTTGACAGACAGCACAGACCACTCACTTTTGTGTATCTCTCCTACCTTTGTTTACTACGTTTACAAGTGTCTCTTCTCATGTCAGCCAGGTGGGGGGTTTGTTCTGTGTTCTTTGTTTTGAGAAGTGGGGTCTTACTATGTAAGTCAGGCTGGCCTCGAACTCCCTGGATTAAGCGGTCCTAATATCTCGGTTTCCCTCCTGTTTAGGCCTGTAAGTGTACACTATCACATCTGGCTCAGTCAGGTGTTACTGAGATTGTTACGTGCTCTATACTGGATTGAAGACCTTCTGTGTTTTGGGGGACAGTGGCACCTTTTGAAGGAAAGCACAACCAGTGCAGAGAACATAAGGAAAGGAAGTGTGCACTAAAAGAAAAGAGTTTGGGATGGTTAAAAACAAAGGAGAGAGAAAGAGGGGAAAAAAATCAGGAAGTTGGGCTGGTCGGGAGTTGGGGGCGGATCTGGAAAGAGTCGAGGGAGAGAGGGAGGGATGAATATGATCAAAATACATTGCATAACATTCTCAAAAATTTATAAAACTATTGTTTTAGAGAAGAAGAAAGGAGCCTGGAGAAACGCATGAGGCCGGGTTGGGAGGGCCCATGGAGTTTTGACTTTAGCCCATGTGATAAGCAGCCCATAGAAGCTTAGTCCTTGAGCAAACAGAGGAGAGAGGCACTGGTCATCCTGACCTTTAACACGTGAATGGGGAAGCAGTTAATTTATAAAAATCCTTTTGTAACCCAGTTTCTTGGAAAAAATACGAGAGTAGCATAGAAACATATGAACCAAGAGGCAGAGTGTCCGGACCTCACAAATGATCAAATAAAAGAATAAATTACATATTTGAGGAATTTCAAAGCAGGACAAATGCCAGGAGCGTAGCTTTCCTTCTATAAACAATGACTCTACATGGGCTTCAAAGCATTTAATGTTCTCCCTGAATTATTTAGACCCACATCACATGGATTCTGGGGGTTGCTGTTGTTTAGTTTTATTGTGTGTGCACACGTGTGCTCTCGTGCACACATACATGTATGTCATAGCACGCATGTGGAGGTCAGAGAAGAGCTGGTGGGAGTCAGTTCTCTCTTTCCACCATGTGGGTCTCTAACTCAGGCTTGGTGGCAAGGGCCTTAATTCACTGGCCCCCTCACCCAGCCCCGTGAGTAGGTGGGAAGGGTGCCGGGGATGGAACCCACGGCCTGGTCTGTGTTCAGAACATGCCCCCCACCCCCAGAAACATCCCAGCCTCTGTGTTTGGAGTCAGAGTCTACTCCTTATCCCATCATGAGTTTATAGAATAATAAAATGCAACTGAATCTGGCCAAATTGACGCAAAGAAACTTTGCTTACTTTTTTCAGGAATTTACAAATCAAACCAGCGAACAAGTATGGAAAATTTTCAATTACAGAAAAACAAAATCAAGCCAAAAAACGAAAACAAAAAAACCAGACCGGAGTGATTTCCAGCCAGCACAAGATAAATTCAGTGTTGCCAAAACACAGATTCCCATCTCTCGCTAACCACTCCCCAAATCGCCGTGGCTTGTTCTTCCTCTTTCCAGTTTTTCTCTCACTGGCCTTGAAAAAGACTGCTTGTCCTGATTCTGGGGACTTGGCTCCTTTTTGAAGGGTCAGGAAGCACCTAGAGATTCCTGAAAGCTGTGTCCTGAAAAGGCCATGTGCTGTGTCCTGGCCACTCCCAAGCTTCTGCGGCGTTCTGTCTTTGAGGGGCAGCAAGCAGGGTCTCACAGAAGCACATCAAAGCTATTTTTCAAGCAGAGAGTAATCAATCTTTGTTCTTGGCACCCTTCGGGACTCTGTCTCCCTTTCTAATTCTTTCTGTATTTTGATCAGATAATGTTGCCCCTGCAAAAGCTGTGATCTTCCTGCCCAGGGAGGAATTACCTGAAGAGAAAAAGGACACTGTGCTATTCCTGGCAAAGAGCCACTACTGATTGAGTGGTCATTAAGTCATAACCTCTGGTATTTTTCAGAGGCTGGGGTGGGGCACTCTTGTGGACCGGAGGTAGATGGCTTAGGCTGTCAGGATGGAACCAGCAGCCACTGGAGCCATTTCCAGCTTTGGAATTTAGGATTCTGCTCTCAGTGGGAACTCCAGTGCTGTTGACCTTAGCAGTCCATTCCAAGACAGAAAGCCGACCGACTCAGCCACATGCTAAGGGGGTTATTAAAGTTAGAGCTCTTCCCCTCCCATGCCTCGGGTCAAGCAACCACCATAAAATCTTCAAACAAGAAAAAAAAATGACGGGCAGACAATCCTGTCCAATGTTTATTTTTTAAATTACATTTTATTTATTGTGTGCATGTGCGTGTGCGTGTGCGTGTGTGTGTGTGTGTAGGTCAGAGGACAATTTGTAGGAGTTGGTTCTCTCTTTACCATGTGGGTCCTTGGGGATCAAGCTCAGGTCAGGTTTGGCAGCAGGCACCTTACTGGCTGAACTGGCCCTAATTTTTTCTAAAATGGTGTTTGTGATTTGCCTTGAGCTTAAAACAAGAAACAGAATCCAAACTGGGAGATTCCATCTCGTGGCCATCGGGCAGGAAATGGAGCACAGCTACTATCAAATGTGGCACTTGTGCTGTTTGGTTCAGGTGACCTCCTCCAGGAGCCACCTTCACAGGAGGGGCAGGGAGGGAAATCTTTTGGCTACACTGAGGAATAAACTGAGTCAACTGAAGAACGAAAGCACCCCCATTTCAAGCAAGCCCCTCACCCCAGCTTGAAACAGGCCTGACTTTCAAGATTCTCAGAGCTGTTGACATAGGTCCCAGGACGAAGTCAGGATGTTTGAAGAGCCATCTGGTAGCAACTGACTAACCATAGAATGCCCCAATGCCGGAATAGTCAAAGTACAAAGTCAGGATGTTTGAAGGACTATCTGGTAACAATTGATTAACCACAGAATGCCCCAATGCCGGAGGTAGTCTATAAAGTTTGACAAACAACCGGTTAAAACTACAAAGTAAGATAACACAGAAATTCTGAAAAGCCCCTGAAACTTAAGCCAATCAAAATTATACCCGTACTCGCACCCCTAAATGACGTAACCTTGTGATTGTTGCCTTTAAAAACTGAGCTTGCTGAGGGGCGGACACCTCCTCTAGCCTCCGCTGTGTCGGGGTGCTGGACCGAGGTCCCTGCCACGGCTTGAATTGAAATACACCTTGCTTTTGCATTTCGGTGAGTTTGAGGGGTCTGGCGCCCAGGGCACAACATCAACCATTCTAAAATACGAAGAAAATACGCACGGGTGCTCATCATCTTGTAGCCAAGTTTCCATGCTGTTTTCCGGTTAAGGAACTTTCATCTGTATTCACTTTTAGTGGAATCAAGCATAGAACATAATAAAGCAAAAGTCGAACTTTGATGAGGCGAGGACTTTCCAAGGCTCCACAGAGAACTCGCCTTCCAGTCCAGTGGCTTTTAGCTCACTGTAATAAAACGCATTATGTCTAGCTGTGGTAGCCCTGTTCATTAAAGGGCTTCCTTTCTCCAAGCCAAGCAAGGCTTAATTATGAGCCCAGTTAGTTCAGTTTGGTCAAGCAGGAACAAAGCGAATGACCCAATAATTATGAACATGAAGAAAAGTTTCGTGTCTTCTCTCAAAAACAAGATCATCAGTGCTGAGCTAGGCTCTGACAGGACAGGAGGGGCCACGAAAGTGCTAGAAGGGGAAGACACAGTATGCTGCCTCCCGGGCTGGAAACACTCTTGCCCCTCCCTGGTTTAGACCCGGCTGACAGGCTCTAACACGAGATCTACTGGGCGATCTCAGTCTAGGAGGGAGGAGGGAAGCAGGAACCACTGGACTGGAAACAGAGGTGGGCCCCAAGCCAAGGACTGCCACCAGAGCTTTGCCTCAGAAACCCCAGGACACACTCAGCTCTATGACCAGCAAAGCCACTTCCCTCCTGACCTTCCTGCACACTTCCCTTCCATTATCTCCATCTGCATCCCTTCCTTTACTGAGGCCTTCCCCTGGCAGGAACTCAGCTGGGGCCAGCCTGGAAAATCTGAACCGTTTCAGGAAACCTGACGCTGTTGTCAGGAACAGAGTCCGAGAGACAGCAAGCCGAGTATTGTCTCCCGGACGCCAAAGCCGGTCTCATTCTGACATTATTACTTAAAGTAGAACCCTGCCTCCCCCTCCCCAGCAGACAGAAGTTTCAGGAATCTCCTCTGTCTAGGCTTCCTGAGTCAGAGTTGGGGGCAGGGAGGGAGTTCTGGCTTCTCCAGTGGCTGGATAACCATGTCATGGTATGGGCATCCCCGTGACAAAGTCCCTACAAGACACCTCGTAGTCTCTTAAGGTCCCATGGGGTGGGGTGAACCTGATGAGGTGGCACTTCTATGTGCCTGGGTCTGCTCTGGCCTGTCACAGGTCAAGGTCTGATCAGGAGAGAGTAGTGAAAAACAGCTGGATGGTGATGGAGGTGGAGGGAGAGTGGAGGAGGTGGGACAATAAGTCACACCTGAGAAGCTTTTAGTAACAGCTGTGTACTGGGGGCCTGAATTCCCAAACTAAGTGCAGGAGACTGGGGTCCCTCTGAGGGCACTGAGAGTTTGAATCCGGGGCAAATGGCTCCTCTGACTTCTGGCACCCTGCTGCTCCTTGTCTTGTAGAGGCA
>CABHPP010101366.1:0-13340 GCA_902168425.1 Peromyscus attwateri | reverse complement strand
TGCGCCGCCCGACCCCTTCCCCTCCCTGCCAGTTCTAGGAAACAGGGCGTCCGTCTAGACCTCCCTGCCCGACGCCAGCCCCTGTAATGCCTGCTCCCTTCACCTTTCGGTTCATGAGAAAAGGGATGGTAGGGAGCCGGGAGAGCTGGGAGGTGCCGAGCGTAGCGCACGGGTCTCCCGCTCTGCAGCACAGAAGACACCACCAGTATGCAGCCCTTCCCCCTGACTGAGCTGCCTCTTTGCCTTGCAGGCCATTCTAGGCCCACCGGGGCTGTCCTGGTGGCAAGGCAGGGTGTGACTCAGGTCTGACCCTCGGCCGCCGTCATCGTCATGAACTTTGAGGGTCTGGATCCTGGACTGGCCGAATTTTCCCCAGCCATGCACTCTACCCTGGACCCGGTCCTGGATGCCCACCTGAACCCAAATCTGCTACAGAATGTGGAGCTGGACCCAGAGGGGGTGGCCCTGGAGGCTCTTCCCGTCCAGGAGTCAGTGCACATAATGGAAGGTGTCTACTCCGAGTTGCACAGCGTGGTGGCCGAAGTGGGAGTGCCCGTGTCCGTCTCCCACTTTGACTTACATGAGGAGATGCTGTGGGTGGGGAGCCATGGGGTAAGAACTAGACCCCTTCCTGAAGGCCGAAAGGGTGTAGACGTCTTTATCTGGTCTGTGCCCAAGCACAGCTCTTTGCAGGGAGGCAAAACTGAGTCGAAGTGATGAGAGTTCGCTGGATCTCTTAAAACAAGAAGAAGAGAGTGGAGAAAAAATTGGGGAAGCCAGGCTCCAGACATTAATTACATATTTGGTCTCATAAGGCATCCCACTTTGCCAGTTTGCCCATCTCTCTGTGTAGTCCAGGCTGACTGGAACTCACAGCAATTCTCCTGCGTTAGCCTCCCAAGTGCTGAGTTTATGTGTGTGCCACTGTATCTTCTTGTTTATTGTTTTTTTTTAAGACAGGGTCTCATGTATCCCAGTCTGACCTTGAATTTTATGTGTGACCAAGGATGACCTTGAATTTCTGATCCTCCTGCCTCTGTCTCCTGATAGAGTACTGGGTTCCTGTGGTACTGGGGATAAAACCCGGTGCTTCATGTGCAGTCAGCTGGCATTCTACCCACTGAGCTACATGCCCAATCCTGTTTCTGTTTTTCAAGACAGGGTTTTGCTGTGTATCCTAGGCTGGCCTTAATTTATAATCCTACCTTCATTTCCAGCTGCCTTGATAAACCAAAAAAAAGAAGAGACTTGAAATGGGATTCAAGGTAGGCACATTGCCTGTAATCTCAACACTTGAGAAACCAAGGCAGAGTGCTGTAAGGCCCGGGCCAGCTAGTGCTATGTAGCAAGAACCTATCTCAAAGTAAAAAAGGCTGAGGATGTATCTTAGCCGAGTACTTGCCTAGCATATGTGAGCCCTTAGGTTTGATTCCTAGTATTGAATAAAACAAAACTCAAGCACAAATGTAATTAGAGCAAATGAGATTACCTAGGGAGACAAAGGGAGAACACGGTAGACATGTCACATAATCCAAAGGGGAGGCAGAGGCAGGACACCCAGGGCTGCATAGGGGAAGGGACCCACATACAGAGTCAGAAAATGGAGTCAGAGAAATCAATATGAATGATGTGACAGAGAGAGGGGAGGTGGGTTTCACACTCTTTGTGTTCTGGCCTACGACTCTGACTCAGTATGGATTTCTCATATGCTGTAGAGATCAAGATTTAACCAAACTAGGACTCTAGAAGCAGGAGGGTCTCTGAGTTTGAAGCCAACTTGCTCTATATAGCAAATTCCAGAACAGCCAAGGCTACATAGAGAGACCCTGTCTCAAAAAGCAACAACACAAAGATTTAGCCATGAAGCCAGTTCTAATCTCAGCACTCAGGAGACTTAGGCAGGAGGGTCAGTGTAACTTTGAGGGCATCCTGGTCTACATAGCAAGTGCCAAGCCACCCTATACTATATGAGACCCTGTGGTTTTTGTTTTGATTTTTTGAGACAGGGTTTCTCTGTGTAGTTTGGTGCCTGTCCTGGATCTCACTCTGTAGACCAGGCTGGCCTCGAACGCACAGAGATCCTCCTGGCTCTGTCTCCAGAGTGCTGAGATTAAAGGCATGTGCCATCATTACCCGGCGACCATGTTTTTGTTTTTGTTTTTTTTTTTAAAAAAAAAAAAAACAAAAAAAACCCCCAAGACTTGACTATGGAAAAGTGACCAGTGGAGGATCATCTCATGTCACTAGCCTTCTGAAGAAACAGATCTCTAATTAACTGAATTACCCATTCATCAAGGTCATTGTGAGAATAAAATGAGGGTTTATCTAAGTATTTTGTGCTGTGTAAACAAAAATAATTTGGGGCTGGAGGAACAGCTCCGGTTGGTAAGACTACTTGTCCTCTTCCAGAGGATCTGGGTTCAAGTCCCAGTACCCACATGGCAGTTCACAATTGTCTGTAACACAATTGTCCAGCTCCAGGGGATCTGATGTCCTCTTCCAGCCTCTCTGGGATGCACACACACACACATACACAAATAAAAATAATACAAACATCTTTAAAAAGTAGTTTGTGGTGCATTAACATGAGGTATTATAATCATTGCTTTTATCACTAAGACTTCTGGTTCTTAGCCTTATGCCTCAGTTGCCCCTAGACAGAAAGGACCAGAGGGAAAAGAGATCCGAGGAGGGTGCTGCCCTGCACTCAGGTCTGCCGTTTTCATCCCTCCTAGGGCCATGCCACTTCGTTTTTCGGTCCAGCCTTGGAGCGGTACTCATCCTTTCAGGTCAACGGCAGTGATGACATTCGGCAAATCCAGAGCCTGGAAAACGGTATCCTTTTCCTCACCAAGAACAACCTCAAGTACATGGCCCGAGGGGGGCTCATTATATTTGACTATTTGTAAGTGACCTTTCAGCTCAGCTGGGAAAGGGAAAACTATAGGAAGATAGGATTGGCAGCTGGTGAGCCCCCAGCTCTTGGCCCTTCTCACACAGGCTGGATGAGTGTGAGGATATGCACAGTCTCCTACTGACTGACAACAGCACTCTGCTCATTGGTGGGCTGCAGAACCACATACTGGAGATCGACCTGAACACTGTCCAGGAGACTCAAAAGGTACGAACCTGGGTTGAGCCCAGGGAAAACCCATGTGGGACCTGAGGTCATGGCGGGGGGTTGTGTGACTTCTCTGTTCCTTAGCCTGTGGGGAGAATCATCTCACTGGTTTCTCTTGCTTCTCTCTCTAGTATGCAGTGGAGATACCTGGAGTCACCATCATGAGGCAGACGAACCGTTTCTTCTTCTGTGGCCATACATCTGGCAAGGTAACCGGACTCCATGTCTCCTCCACCATGGGTCCTGCTTCACTAGATACTGGGGTCTGCTCTCCCTAGTTGGATTGAAGATGAGGGATCTGAGGGATGGCATTACTTCCTGCATGAGATTATCTTAAATTCTGACATTTTCTACAGCTCGGTGCCTTGGAGGCAAAAGGATAAAGGAATTCTTTGGGACATCTCTTCTATCTCTTGGCCCTTCTTTCTGCCTTTCTTTGCTCCGTCAGTATCCTAGAACCTCTGTCCTCTCTGGCAGGGCTCTCACAGGATTAATTAGGTGGTAAGGTCTCCCTGTCACAGAGGTGGCAGGTAACACTTTTTCTCTTCTTCAGGTTTCCCTGCGAGACCTCCGTAGTTTTAAAGTGGAGCATGAATTTGATGCCTTCTCAGGGAGTCTGTCAGATTTTGATGTTCATGGTAACCTGCTGGCTGCCTGTGGCTTCTCTAGCCGCCTCACCGGCCTGGCCTGTGACCGTTTCCTCAAGGTGTATGACTTACGCATGATGCGTGCCATCACGCCACTTCAAGTACACGTGGACCCTGCCTTCTTGCGTTTCATCCCTACATACACTTCCCGTCTTGCTATCATCTCCCAGTCGGGTAGGAAAGGGGTCGGTACTGGGTAGGGCAGGTCAGTGAGCCGAGTAGCCCAGTAGGAGTAACCCCCATATACCTCTTTGCTGGGGTTAGACATAACCATCCACCAGACTCCCAGGGTTTCACTTAGGTTCACTTTATGCGAATTCAAACCATGCCTGGGCTACAGAATGAATTGAAGGCCTTCCTGGGTAGCATAGTGATACCCTATCTTGAAAAAGAAAGATGGGGCAGGCCGGGGCTGTAGCTGACTGACAGAATGGTTGCCCACAAGGTGCTAGGCCCTGGCATCAGTCTCCTGTACCACCAAAAAGTAAATAAAAACAGAAAAAGATGGAGACTGAGAAAATGCCTCAGCGACTGAGAATGTTTACTGTTCTTGTAGAGGATCAGAGTTGAGTTCCCAGCACTTACATTAGGAGGCTTCAGTGGATCTGACGCCCTCTTCTGCAGGCACCTGCACTCTGTGTATATCCAACACACAGACACATATAAACACGTAGTTAAAAAATAAGTCTTAGCCGGGCATGATGGCACACGCCTTTCATCCCAGCACTCGGGAGGCAGAGGCAGGTGGATCTCTGAGTTTGAGGCCTGCCTGGTCTACAGAGTGAGTTCCAGGACAATCAGGGCTACACAGAGAAACCTTGTCTTAGAGGAAAAAAAATTCTTTAAAAAAAAACCAAAACTAAATAACTTAAGAATTGCCCTTTGCTAGGTAGTAAAGTGTGATTTATGAGAAGGCATTCTCTAGGCATGGATTGTTGTCCCTAGCTCACCTGATATTAGAAGAGGGCAAAAGAGTATAAAAGGGTCCCCACCCCCTTTTACCTTTCATGGCTCACTGGTCTGTTTCTTTTTCCTTTCTAGGTCAGTGCCAGTTTTGTGAACCCACAGGCCTGGCCAACCCAGCCGACATCTTTCACGTGAATCCCGTGGGACCTCTGCTGATGACGTTTGATGTGTCAGCCAGCAAGCAGGCCCTGGCCTTTGGGGACTCTCAGGGCTGTGTGCATCTCTGGACAGACTCCCCAGAGCCCTCCTTCAACCCCTACTCCCGAGAGACTGAGTTTGCTCTGCCCTGTCTTGTGGACTCATTGCCGCCTCTGGACTGGAGCCAGGACCTGCTGCCTCTCTCCCTTATTCCCGTCCCACTCACCACCGACACACTGCTCTCCGACTGGCCCGCTGCCAACTCGGCTCCTGCCCCCAGGTTGTACCTCGCTGTTGGGCCGGATGGGGGGCGGGCAAGATACCTGAAGCTTCTGTTAGCCTGGGTATTCTTCCCTTGCTGTGGTGATTGTTGTCTACCTTAAGTGCTTTTCCTTCTGAACCTGTGGGCTGGGAATGCACGGGGGCTGTCGTGACTTCAAGTCCTGGAACTGCACTGGATTACAGGCGAGCACCACCCGTGGATGCGGAAATCCTCCGAACCATGAAGAAAGTGGGCTTCATTGGCTACGCACCGAACCCTCGCACCAGGCTGCGCAACCAGGTGTGTGCAGAGGGGCTGCTGTGTCTTCTTCGCTTTCACTAGTCTTTGTTTTTAGACAGTGAAGGCTTGGGGCTGTGTGCGGGATTCAAGGAGCTGTGCTTGTTATGTCTGAGACAGGTGGTGGGTGGTGTCCCTTAGGAAGGTTATTTGGTTGACGGTAAGACATTATTTGTATCTTGTTAAATGCCAAAAGAATGTCATAAGCATCCTGTGCCAGAGCTTTTCAGAGGGAAGCTGCTACTCAGGCTGGAGCAGTTAAGAGCAGCATAGTGAAATAATGGTTATGGAGGATGAAGAGATGTTGACGACAACAAAACTGTCACAGACGTTCAGGAACTAAATGGTGGTGTTTTAACAGTACAACATTTATGCCAATTCTATAAACTTTAAAATTAATTTTTAAATTTTTATTATTGTATGGATGTGTATGGTGTGTGTGTGTGTGTGTGTGTGTGTGTGTGTGTGTGTGTGTGTATGGGGTGTGTGTGTATGGGGTGTGTGTATGGTGTGTATGTGTGTGTTGTGTGTGTGTATGTGTGTGTGTGTATGTGTGTATGGTGTGTGTATGGTGTGTGTGTGTGTGAAGAGTGTAGGCATGCGTGTGTCAAAAGCACACATGGAGACTTATGAGTTGGTTCTTCTATCCACCTTGAGGTCTGGGGATTGAACTGGGGTCATCAGGTTTGCTCTGCCCCGGTTTTATAATCTTTCACTAGGAAATGTTACTTTTCTAAGGCAAACCAAAGGCGTATCTCTCGATGTTATTTCTTTGCTGGCAGAATTTTAGTGGAAGACCTTTCATATGTTTGTAGTAGATAAAAGTAAACTAGATGGCAGACTTGTTGGTTTTTTTAAATCATAAACCATGTACAATTAAACTTAATTGCATTTTGTTAATCAATGTGAATATATTTCTGTAACCATAGTTATGTTGAAAAATCGAAAGAAAAAAAAGGAATTAAGTGGGCACCAGGTGAGGTGGCGTGCACCGGCAACCCCAGCCCTGGGTGGCTGGACGTATCAAGGGTTTTTTTGGCTACATATTGAATTTGAGGCCAGCCTTAGCTACATGAGACCCTGTCTCAAAATAAATAAGTAAATAAAAACAGTCAGGTGTGGTGACACATGCCTTTAATTCCAGCACTTAAGAGGCAGAGGCAGGAGTTCTAAGCTAGCCTGATCTACATACTGAATTCCAGGCCAACCAGGGATGCATAGTGAGACCCTGTCTCAAAACAAACAGAAAACAGCAACAGAAAGGAAAAAGGAAAGGGGAAGCCAAAGCTGCTTAAGACATCCAACGGCGTTCTTCTTTTTTAAAAAAACAAACCCTAGATTCCCTACCGACTAAAGGAGTCAGACAGTGAATTTGACAACTTCAGCCAAGTCACGGAGTCACCAATTGGACGAGAAGAAGAGCCACATCTCCACATGGTTTCTAAGAAGTACCGAAAGGTGCTGGGGGACACTGGTCAGGGTCTTGTGGGATGTGTGGGGGAAGGGTACCCTATGGAAAACAACTGAGTCTCATCAAGGAGCCTTCCTCGACAACTCTAGACCCAGGAGGGAGGCTCTAGAAAAGGATCTCACTCATTCTGCTCAAACTGTTCTGCCTTAGGTAACCATCAAATACTCCAAGCTAGGGCTGGAAGACTTTGACTTCAAACACTACAATAAGACACTGTTTGCTGGATTAGAGCCCCACATCCCCAACGCCTACTGTAACTGCATGATCCAGGTAAGGGCTGGGCCCTCCTGAGCTGGGACATGCTTCACGCCTCTTACTCCCACTGCGCCTTACTCCCTGCTCTGCTCTTTCTCGGCTCCTTAGTCAAGCCCACTCTACCTTGGCCTCATCTGTGTACCCCGCACCTTCACGTCTCCTCTGTGAGCTCCATTGCTTCAGTGGAGTCATGCTTTATTCCAGTGGCTCACAGAACACCCCATCTTTTCCCCTCTCCCAGTTTCCCGCACCAGCTCTCCTGCTCTTCCCTCCAGGTGCTCTATTTCTTGGAGCCTGTTCGCTGTCTAATCCAGAACCACCTTTGCCAGAAGGAGTTCTGCCTGGCATGTGAGCTTGGCTTCCTCTTCCATATGCTGGACCTCTCCCGAGGTGATCCTTGTCAGGTCAGTCCTTCGAGACCCGGGAAACTTAAAGGGCAAGGGACAGAAGACGGACAGTTGAAAAGGCCATTGAGGTACAAATAACGTGAAAGAGAAAATAACCCTCTTCCAGGGCAGTAATTTCCTTCGAGCATTCCGTACTATTCCTGAGGCCTCAGCACTGGGTCTCATCCTGGCCGATTCAGATGAGGCTTCAGGCAAGGGCAGTCTGGCCAGGCTCATCCAGAGGTGGAATCGCTTCATTCTTACTCAGCTGCATCAGGATATGCAGGAGCTGGAAGTACCCCAGGCTTATCGAGGTGTTGGAGGCAGGTATGGAGCTGGACAAGAATAAAGCCACCAAAGCAGGTCCCTCTGGGGTTTAGAGGGTCTTCTAACACTCAGTGTACATACATTGTCCTCTCCCCTCTCAGCAGTTTCTGCTCATCAGGGGACTCCATCATCGGGCAGCTGTTCAGCTGTGAGATGGAGAACTGCAGCCTTTGCCGCTGTGGCAGTGAGACCGTGCGAGCCTCGTCCACGCTGCTCTTCACACTCTCCTACCCTGAGGGTAGCGTCTGTGGTAGACCTGCAGCTGGGTTGGGAAGGCTCCTCAGATAACCTCGTAACACCCCAGGGGTGTGGGGGCCTGTGGGAGGCTGTGGGTAGAGGGGGAGCTTGGAGTGAAGTGTCCAGTTTCTCCTCAGATAAAACCGGGAAGAACTATGACTTTGCTCATGTGCTGAAGCGAAGTATCTGCCTGGAGCAGAACACACAGGCCTGGTGTGACAACTGCGAGAAATACCAGCCCACAGTGAGTGAATGGGGTCCTGCCTCAGGGAGGACTCGTCCAAGGGTGCCTGAGGGTGGTGTTAGCATTGCCTTCCCGGGGCCTACGGGGTGGGGGGTGGGGGGGGAGATTCTAGTTTTACTGACCCTGTCTAGGTTTCTTTTCTTGTATACTCTGTAATTTCTTATTTCTTTCTCTCAGATTCAGACCCGCAATATCCGACATCTGCCAGATATTCTTGTCATTAATTGTGAAGTGAATAGCTCAAAAGAGGCTGATTTCTGGAGATTACAAGCTGAGGTAATGATTGGAAACAGGCCTCAAACTCAGAGATCCGCCTGCCTCTGCCTCCTGAGTGCTGGATTAAAGGCGTGCGCCACCACCCAGCTGGAAGCAGGACTTTGAGGATTTCTTTTTATTTTTATTCCTTGTTTTACTTCTACATATGATTATATTCTTAGGAATTTTGATTTTTTTTTTCCTATATGTTCAGGTTGCCTTCAAAATAGCAGTAAAGAAATATGGTGGGGAAATGAAGAACAAGGAGTTTACTTTGGCTGACAGGTAGGTACCATCTTAGAGTTGTCCAGTGACGGAACTACTTGGTGATTCCCGTCACTGGCGAGATATCGTGAGAGCACTTTTCTAATTCTTCCGTCTAACAGGAAGGAACCAAGGAGTCCAGAGGGCTCGCTGTGCCCCTCCATGGAGGAACTGAAGAATGTCTGGCTTCCGTTTTCCCTCCGCATGACGATGACCAAGAGCAGAGGGCTGGACATTTGCAGTTGGACTGATGGGGATGAGATGCAGGTTGTTGGAAAAAAACGGGAAGAAGAGGGAGTGAGGGGGTGAAGGCAGGGTCGAAGGTGAGGCAGGCAGGGCAAGGGGGTGGTGCAAAGGAATGAAAGGTGTTACTCACCAGTTGTGGGGTTTCCAGAAGAGCTCAGTCTAGTGGTGGGCAGTCATAGATGGGCTAAGATGGAGGTAACCTACCCTGGCTCCCCATTCCCAGGACTCCCTACCCTCTGCCCTTTGTCCTCATCCCCCATCCCAAACCCCAGTCCTTAAACTTAGCTTAGCAGCCTGGGTCCCCCCTCACAGTGGGGTCCAGCCAGGGCAGAGGAGGAGCATGGTGTCTATGTGTATGACCTGATGGCTACTGTGGTACACATCCTGGACTCACGAACAGGAGGCAGCTTGGTGGCTCACATCAAAGTTGGCGAGACCTACCACCAGCGCAAGGAGGTGAGTCAGATGGGACAGGGAGGAGCATTCCTGGGGAGGTGGCCGAGTGCAGTCCCAGGTCTGCCCTGAGCTCCTAGCAAGTAGACCAGCCCTCACTTTGACATCAGCCTGCCTCTTTATCTGCACAGGGCGTGACTCACCAGCAGTGGTATCTTTTCAATGACTTCCTTATTGAACCTATTGATAAGGTAAATCAAGACATTTCTGTTGCCCCTTTCATTCTTTTGGGGAGAGGGTGCTGCTGCGTGAGTCAGGTTGTTCTCCAATTCACTATGCTTCTGCTGTGGCCTCTAGAGTACAGGGATTACAGGTGTGATTACAGCTCCACCCCCTTTTATCTACCTGTCTTTGTTAGTGTCCTTAGTCTCAGGTCCCTAATGAGTTCATGATAGAAGGAGAGAGGTGTTGGGAAAGAATGGCATCAGAAGAGTTAGCACCTGGGTGCTGGCCTCTGTCTGACTTGAGGAACAGGAATAAGATACATTGTTAGGATAGGACACAAGACTTTTTCTTTTTTAGAGTGTGAGGCAGTGCTGGGGGTTAAACCAAGAGACTCGTGCAGGATAGCAGACACTACCACTGAGATACCCTCCAGCCTGTGTTTACCTCCTCTAGTATGAAGCTGTGCAGTTTGACATGAATTGGAAAGTACCAGCTATCCTGTATTACGTCAAAAGGAACCTCAATTCCAGATACAACCTGAACAGTAAGTGATGTGGAGAGGCCAAAGGCTTAGGCAGTTTAAGTTAGACTTCAGGAGAAAACCTGGGGGATATTTTTGTAGTACTGAGGATTGGTAACTGGTGTTAATACTTCCAGGCATACTCAAGAAATTCCTGCTGATCAGATCTTAAGTTTAGAAGTTTAGAAGCTGGCTGGAGATGGTAATTCATGCGTGCAATCCCTGCCCTCAAATGGCTGTGGCAGGCCGGGTGGTGGAGACGCACACCTTTAATCCCAGCACTCGGGAGGCAGAGGCAGGCGGATCTCTATGAGTTTGAGGCCAGCCTGGTCTACAGAATGAGATCAAGGACAGGCACCAAAACTACACAGAGAAACCCTGTCTCGAAAAAACAAACAAACAAACAAAAAAAGACTATGGCAGGAGGATTGACATGAGTTCAAGGATGACCTGGACTGCATAGTCAGCCTGGGCTATAGAGTGAGAACCATTTAAAAAAGACAACAAAATTAACTAAATAATTTTGAAGCTGGAAATTCTGAAGGTGGAGTAAGGAAGGACGGAGGAAGCTTTATAAAAATGGCTTAGGTTATGGTTTTGATTCTAAACGTTCTTGTCCCCTTTTTGTGGTAGTTTGAATGAGAATGGCCCCCACAGAATATCCTTTTTTCAATGCCATTTATTGTAGTGTTTATCTATTGTTACTGGGTGTGTAGAGGCCAAGGGACAACTTTGAGGCATCAGTTCTCCCCTTCCAGGTTTATGTGGATTCCAGACACCAAACTCAGGTTCTCAGGCTTGCGAAGCGAGTGCTTTACCCACTGCGCCTGCCAGCTGGCCCCATGCCAGCCGTTATCCTCAATGGTGTCTCTTCTTAGGGGGTCGAGCTCCCTCAGAAGTACCAATTTGGTACCTTTAAACAGTAGTTTCTCTGTAGCTTTGTTTTTCTGGATTTTGTAAGCTAAGGTCCAAAGTAAAAATCTTGCTCCCTCTTTTCCCCCATTTCTCTTTTTCTTGGCCGACTTCTTGGTAATTCTCTTGATTTGATCTGCTGTGTTACAGCAGACAATGGTATAGTCTCTCTGCAAATTTTTTATTACATTTTAATTTACTGTGTGTGCGCGCGCGCGTGTGCATGCGTGTGCACATTAGTATGTGTAACACACAGCATGAAGGGGACATCAGAGGAGTTTGAGAGAGTAGGTCCTTTCCTTCCTCCATGTGGGTTCTGGGGATCAACCTCAGGTGGGTAGACTTGGCAGTGAGTGTCTTTACCTGCTGAGCCATCTTGCCAGCCCAGATACACTCCTTTTACCCAGTTTCTTTGGTTATCAAGAGATCACAGTATGGACCAGTGGCCTCTGGGCAGCCCTTGTGGGGTCTCCCCCAGTCCTTTTCCTAGCCTGGTCTTCTCTGCATTCTTTCTCCTTTCAGTCAAGAACCCGATTGAGGCCAGTGTGCTGCTGGCAGAAGCCTCGCTGGCGCGGAAGCAGCGGAAAACACACACGACCTTCATCCCCCTGATGCTGAGTGAGATGCCACAGGTCGGGGACCTGGTGGGCCTCGATGCCGAGTTTGTCACTCTGAATGAGGTACCACAGCCAAAAGGACGGGGCCGAGGGACAGACCTCTGCAGAGGAGATGGGGAATTCTGAGTACTCTCTGGTGTCCACACTGACCCTTGTGACACAGGAAGAAGCAGAGTTGCGCAGTGACGGTACCAAGTCTACCATTAAACCAAGCCAGATGTCAGTAGCAAGGATCACCTGTGTTCGGGGCCAAGGGCCCAATGAGGGTATCCCCTTCATTGATGACTACATCTCTACTCAGGAGCAGGTATGAAGGGGCCACCGAAGCCAAGTCCGTGCTTGCATGGTGTCTGAGAACCCTGGGGAGAGTGGCAGGAAGAGACCACACCTTCTCATGCCCTAGTGATTTGTCTTCCTCTCTGTCCCTAGGTAGTAGATTACTTGACTCAGTACTCGGGGATAAAGCCAGGAGACCTTGATGCCAAAATTTCCTCCAAGCACCTCACAACTCTCAAGTCTACCTACTTAAAGCTTCGTTTTCTCATTGATATTGGAGTCAAGTTTGTGGGTCACGGTCTGCAGAAGGACTTCCGGGTCATCAACCTCATGGTTCGGATGGGATTTATTTAGGAGTGTTGTTGTTGTTGTTGTTGTTTCTTGTTTTGTCTTTTGTTTGTTTGTTTTGACACAGGGTCTCACTGTGTAGCTGTGGCTGCCCTGTAACTAGTTATGTTGAGCAGGCTGGCTTCGAACTCAGAGATCCACCTGCCTTCTCCTGAGTGTTAGGATCAAAGGCATGCACCACCATGCCTGGCATGTTTTTCTTCTTTAATATACAGCCTTCTTTCCACCCAACCTGTTCCTACCACTCTCATGCACCATACATTTAAAAACAAAATTACATTTATTTATGTGTGTGTACTCATGCACACCTCCTGAGAGTACCATGTTTAGAGGTCAGAGGACAACTTGTGGAAGTGGATTCTCTCTTTCCATCATGTTGGTCCTGGGAATTGAACCCAGGTTGTCAGACTTGGTGACAATGCCTTTACCTGCTGAGCCATCTTGCTGGCCTAGGAGTTACTTTTGAGAGTGGGCTTCTCAGTGTATATATTTTGTATTAAGAGAATGGGAGCTTATGGATCATCTATCTTGAGTTTTTTGTTCTTTTGATCCCTGCCAGGTGCCCAAGGACCAAGTTCTTGACACAGTCTACCTGTTCCACATGCCCCGAAAACGAATGATTTCTCTACGATTTCTTGCTTGGTACTTTCTAGGTGAGCTGCTCTAGCGTGTGTGCCCAGTAGTACTGATGAAGAGCAGGAAATGTCCGGGGCAGGGCATCTAGCCCAGTTAGGAGTGCTTGCCTAGCGTGCACAAAGCCCTTGGTTCAGGCCCTAGTACCACATGAGACTGGACATGGCGGTACATGCCTGCCTGTAGCCATAACTCAGGAGGTAGGCACAGAAGAAACACAAGTTCAGTGTTGGTCTCAGCTACATAGAATGAGTTCAAGACCAGCCTGGGCTACAGAAGACCTTGTCCAAAAAAAAAAAA
>CABHPP010101351.1:7959-18955 GCA_902168425.1 Peromyscus attwateri | reverse complement strand
AGAGTGTGATGGATATACCAAGCACTAACACTACTGAAGAAAACTGATTTTCCCTCTCAAAGTCACAATCAGTGCCAATAGCTCTTCGGCAAGAGCACAGACTCCATTTCCATCTCCCCGTCTCCAAGCTGGGACTTTGCCTGCCTAGAGTTTGTGTAGGTCTTGTGCATGCTGTCACAGTCTCTATTAATTTGTGAATCTGCCTTATTCTGTATGGAAAGCATGGTTTTCTTGAAGTCATGCAGCACCTCTTGCTCTAATAGTCTTTCTATCCCCTCTCTGGATACATCCTTGAGTTTTATAGGAAAGAGTGTGTCATTATCATCCTATTTAGAACTGGGTACTCTGAAGTCTGGTATTCTTTGCATGTTGATCAGTTGTGGGTCTACCAATGCATTAATTGTCATCTACTGCAAAAAGAAGCTCTCTGATGAAGGCTGAGTGGTGTACTCATCCATTGGTATGGTAATAAATCATTGACTGTCATTTTATTGCTATGTGTATTTAGCAGAATGATAGTAGTAGGTTTTCCTCTTGGGCCCATGACTTACCTAGCTACTACAAGTTTTTAAGCTCATTAATAGTGCAAGATATGGGTTCTGTCTTGGACCATAAAGGCTATCAGAAAGTGGTTGGTTACTCCCATAACAGTCATGTCACCATTGTGCCAATAGGCATATTTGCCAGAAAAGTCATTGTTGTCATTTGCAGGATTTCCAAATGAGTGGAACTGATGACTGCATTTCTTTTTTGGTAATACATATAGCATTTTTCATCACTATGATCTCTAGCCAGTAGGGATGAAGTGTCTAGTTGAGTACCAGAAAAATTTCTCCATATTTTGTGACTCAAGTAGGTAGTATTGTCAGGAATACAGTCTCACAACAAAGTTCTAAAAGTTAACAAATAGCATTGGAAATAGCCTATAGTAGCTGGGTATAAGAATATATGCCTTTAGTCTCAGAACTTGGGAGGTAGAAGCAGGAGGATCTCTGTGAGTTCAGGGCCAGCTGTTCCACATAGTGAAAACCCATCTTAAACAAACAGAAAGTTAAAATAAATAACAAGTTAGATCTTTTAACATAGTTGACAGTGGTTTCATTTTAGGCTTTTGTCTTATTTCATTTGGTATTTTTTTCTGAAAATAACCAGAAAAAAAAGGACACGTTGAGCATATTGTCAGACAAACTTTGACAATATGAGCAAGTAAGACATTTTCTTGTTTTATAAGCAGTTATTAACATTAAGGCTAGAGAGATGGCTCAGCTACTGAGAATACTTGCTGTTTTTAGAGGATATGGATTTAGTTTGCGGCATTGATGTGGCAGCTTATAAACGACTTTAACTCCAGTACTGGGAGATTTTATGACCTCTCTGGCCTCCATGGGAACCAGGCATGCACATAGTTCACAAGCATCCATGTTGGTACTCACATATACATATAAAATACAAATACATATATCCTTTTTGAAGGTTCCTTGTGATTTGCTATTTTTTTATTTCTTGATTTTAAAAATAGCTGTATAATGTATTTTTGTCAAATACTATCCCCTCCTCCTGATACTTCCCAGATCCTAAATGTATCTGTGGTAGTTTGAATGTAATTTGGTCTCCATAATCTCATAGGAAGTGGCACTGTTAGGAGGTATGGCTTTGTTGGGGTGGGTATGGCCTTGTTAGAGGAAGTATATCACTGTGGGGGTGGGCTTTGAGGTTTCCTATGCTCAGGATAACACCCAGTGTCTCAGTTGACTTCCTCTTGCCTATATATCAAGATGTAGCCAGCATCATGTCTGCCTACAGGCTACCATGCTCCCTGCCATGATGATAATGGACTGAACTTCTGAACTGTAAGTAAGCCACCACAACTAAATGCTTCCCTTTATAAGAGTTTCTGTGGCCATGGTCTCTCTTCACAGCAATAGAGACCCTAAGATGGTATTTTCAAACAAAAAGAAAATTATTATGATTAACCTAGAAAAGACAAATGAGAAGGAAACCTAAAATAATGACATGATCATTATTCCACAATTAGGAACAGAGGGATGGATTAAAACATGAGCAGAGACCCCTATTCTCACCCTTAGAAATTTTATATCAGGGGAAAAATAGCACCACCTTTGAAAATGTAATTTTATTTCCTGAATTTGCTTCATGCAAACTTAAACAGATATAATATTTATTTTTCCTCAAAATCCCAAAGAAAAGAAAACAATGAAAAGTATTTCCACAAAATCATAATTTCAAATTCCAGAAGCAGAGCTTCAAAGGTACATTCCTGTTATTGGAGTGTAGATGAGGCATTCTTATGACTTTCTTCTTGTTAACAAGTGAAAAGGAATCTTGTCAACAGCAGCATCTTCAAACAGATGAAGATAACCATACCCACAGAAATGAGCATCCTTTGATGTTCTCTCGCTGAGAGGAGTAGATGGTCATCCTTGTCTCCTGATGCTCAGACAGGCCAGGCAATCTGATCTTCACCATTATTTTTTACTTGACCATTAGAAAATAAAAGTGTTCAGTGCAAAAAAAATTATAAATAAATGAATTGAATACACTATTCACAGATACAGGAATACTTTGTGTATTATGAAAACATTCCAGACATACTTTAGTGATAATTTCAAATTCTAGGAATATACAAAAGCCCCTGAATTATGCAATTTAAGTGGGTAAATATTAAAAGGCATTAGTTATATATCAAAAATATTTTAATTGTAACAAATAGTATAAAAGTCTGTGGGCTGAATCTAAGAATGGTGTTTGTGACCTCATTTCACTGTGACAAAGTTAATAAGACCAGCTCATTACTAAGGGTGAGGGACCTTCTTTCGTCCATCTATTTCTAAACACAGATGCTTTGACATATTGAAATTAGTTTGAATTCAATTGACCAATCAATAATTACTCCATCCTTTACTTATTGCTTTATAATTCTCTCTTAAATTTTCAGTAGCAATTCCAAATTTATAAAGAAATAAAAGACATGTTACATTGAATTACAAGTCAATAATGTAATTTCTCCTTGTAATTACTGGTGTATATGAAAAACAGAAATAAACATTCTGATATTCTATAACTAAATGCTTGCAATGCACAGAAGTACTATAGAAATAATTCTAGGGAGGGAATAAAGGCATCAATTTTGTTTTATCTTTAGATCTAAAAGAACTAGCAATATGTTTCATTTTTTGGTTTTTGACTTTTTACAAACTTGAATTTTTGTAAAAAATCAATTTTGTAAAAAAAAAAATTGTGTGAAATCTTTTTGTATTCATGAAGATATAGCTAACAGCTCTTTTCTACAGGACAGAACTTTCTCCAAAGAATTTGTGTAGCTGAGAGGCTCTAGCTGCTGTCTGCAAAAGTTGGTGTGTTTATTTCAGCCCACTCCCCTACACCCTCATCAAGTCCCAATGACCTAAAAGCTCTTTGACTACAAAAACTTTACCGCTTTAACAGGGTTCTCATGATTTTCTTCGTTGAAGAATGTTTCCCTGTGGCCCACTGTCTTAGTCAGGGTTTCTATTGCTGTGAAGAGACACCCTGAACCTGGCAATTCTTATAAAGGAAAACATTTTATTGGGCTTGCTTACAGGTTCAGAGGTTTAGTCCATTATCATCACAGCAGGAAACATGGCAGCACACAGGTAGGCATGGTGCTGGAAAGGGAGCTAAAAGTTCTATATCCAGATGGGCAGGCAGCTGGAAGATCGTGAAACACTGGCTGGCTTGAGCATAGGAAATATTCAAAGCCAACCCCTAGTAACACACTTCCTCCAACAAAGCCACACCTACTCCAACAAAGCCACACCTACTCCAACAAGGCCACACCTCCTAGTAGTGCCACTCTCCACGGGACTATGGGGGCATTTTCATTCAATCCATTGTTCCCACCAGCAGCCTCTGAAGTGCTCTAATTTGAAGACTTTCCCATTCAGTTATTTTTCTTCTGCCTTTTTCTTTCATGGTATCTAATCAACCTTGTGGTACCAGGCTTTCATGTGGCAGCTAAGAGAACAAACTCCACCTTTAAAAATGGACCAGTAACTCCACAGGCATTTCCAGATTTGTAATAAGACTATGCTTTCCATTGGATGAATCTTGCAAATGTCTGCATCACGAAGAGTGCTACAGCAGTCCCTGGCAATTGTGGGATGCCTCTGTCCTCTGCATTTAACAGCTCTGGAGGCCTTGTTGACTCTCTCGTAGGTTTTACATGGTCTGAGATGCTTCTATTAAGACCTCCCTCTGCCATGTTCTGACAACTGTTCTGAACTTCTGTCTCCCGTTTCCCTTCACATGGTTGTTTATTTTGTGATATCCTGATTCGTTCTATTCATTTATTCTTTGATAATTTATACATGTACACAATTCATTCTGATAATACACTCTCTCCTATCCACTTTCCACATCTATCATTTCTCTTGCCTTCCTCTGACTATGTCCCTATCCCACGTTCATGTCTTCTGTTATTTTATTTTGGTCATGGTGGATAACCCTTTTGATGTGTTCTTGGATTCAGTTTGCCAGTGTTTTATTGATTGTTTTGCATCAATGATCATGAGTGAAATCGGTCTGTAATTCTCTTTCTTTGTTGAGTCTGTGTGTGGTTTGGGTGTCAGGGTGACTATGGCCTCATAGAAAAAATTTGGCAATGTTTCTTCTGTTTCTATTTTGTGGAATAATTTGAAGAGTATTGGTATTAGCTCTTCTTTGAAAGTCTGGTAGAATTCTGCATTAAAACCACCTGGCCTTGAGCTTTTTTCCTTTGTGATTTACTGGCTTTAACCAGTGTCACTTGAATGGGAAACACTTTGATATTATCCTCTACACTGTGAGTAACTCACCATTAGCAACATTACACTGACTTTCTCTTCTCCAGCAGCCCTCTACTGATTACCATTAACTCCTCTGAGAAGACTGGAGACCCATGAGTCCATGATCCCCTCCATCATCTGTGACTGAATGTTTCATCTCATAGCTGTGCAGGTTTTGTGCAGGTGAGAGGACCAGGGAGCCAGACAAGGGCCACGACAGGCTCCTAGTAGCACTGCCAGAGACCAGGCCTTAGTTTCATTTTACTGGAGCTGGCTGGAGCTGAGCAAGTAATTCCCGGGAAAACCATAACTCAGGGACAACCGATCAGCAGGTGCCCTACCACCTTCTGCTGGCTAAAGATAGCTTTCCCCACCCAGCCACTGGAAAGTCCCTGACTACTAGAGCCATCTACCAATCCTATAACAACCCGTAGACTCTTTGTTTAAACCCACCAATCAGCACCCAGCCTAACCTCCCCTTCCTGGAATTCCCCTAACCCTGCTTAAAGGGAGCCTGCAAGCTTCTCTTAGGGTCACCATTTGCCACTTTGTCAGATGGTTAGACCCCAACATGTTGGTAATTTTTAATAAATGCTCTTGCCAATTTCATCATGACTGGTAGTCTTTTATGGGACTTCTTGTGGACCCTAACACAGGCAAGCACAGTTGTGGATTCATATATATGATAGACATGCCTCTGACATAAGAAAATATTACACAGCCCTCTTCCTTATCTTTCATGTCTTACTTTTATTTTATACCCCCTCTTTTGCAATGTTCTTTGAGCCTTGGAGGTAATACAGGTAGCTAGTTTAATGAATGTTGACAAGTCTATGTATTAACCCTCCAGTCCCTGCAAAGAGAAGGTTCTTCGATAAAGGTTGAGGACATAAATGGACATCTATGGCTATAAATATAAATATTGAAGATGTAGCTTAGCAATCCATTTCTTTAGCCAAATAAAAATAGGAAGATCATTCTGTGACCATGATCTCCTCAGATATGGGCCTCTTGATGGTTTGAGTAAGGATGGCCCCCATAGGCTTATATATTTTGACACTTAGTTACCAAGGAGTGGCACTATCTGAAAGAATTAGAAGGATTAGGAAGTATAGCTTTCGTAGAGTAAGTGTAACCTTCTTGGAGGAAGTGGGTCACTGGGGATGGGTTTTTAGGTCTCACAAGCCCACAGCAAACCCAGTGCCACTCCTTTCTCTCAGCCTGTAGACCAGGATGCAATTCTCAGCTACTGCTCCATGCGTGGTATGAGTGAGGCCATACTCACCATGGTGACAATGGACTAAACCTCTGAAACTATAAGCAAACTCCCAATAAAATGCTTTCTTTCCTAAGGGTTGTCTTAGTCTTAGTGTCTATCCACATCAATAGGACAGTGACTAAGACAAACCTTTAGTGATGTCCACAGTACTGACCATAAACTCCTTCCTATGGCCTGGGCCTCAGACAAAATGTTGATATTTTTAAGTTCATGTTGCCCTGAGGATTCAGACACAATCATCCTTATTCTTTATCTCTTATGTCTCCCACAGGTATTTCCCAAAATCAATCTCTTATTCTCCAAGTTACACTCTAATAACTGATTTGCAGAAATCCAAAAAAGACCCATTTGTTCCTTTGAACTAAAGATGGAGTTGACATCATCACCTTTGAACTAAAGATGGAGTCACAACGTTGACATCATCACCTTCGAACTAAAGATGGAGTCACAACGTTGACATCATCACCTTTGAACTAAAGATGGAGTCACAATGTTGACATCATCGCCTTCGAACTAAAGATGGAGTCACAACGTTGACATCATCGCAGAGACTTCTTCCATTTGAAACAAAACTCAAGTGATTTCTTAGTCACTGCCACTTTCTCTGTGAAAACTTCAGACGTTCTGGGTGTGGAGAACACAATATTCCAATGCTTAAAACCAGGTTTTCTAATTCATAATGTGCTACACTTTTTGTAACATCTAAATATCTTAAGTGCAGTCCATATGTTACATTTACAGCAGTCTCCCAAATCTAAAAGCTTGTCTTGAAGCTTATGATCCACAAAATTTTTAAAAAGCTTTCTGAATTATCACAATAGTGGTTATTTAAAGAGAACTGATTTTGCTTCTCTAAAGCTTCAAGTTTCAAATGAGTTTGTAGAAATGTGCTTCCTTATTTTTATGCCTCTCAACAAAGTCTTCCCAAGTAGTTAAAGAGCAATGTCTGTCCTGTGCTGGTCAGAAATACGGGATAACCTGGAAAGGGCACTATGAACCGAAAGCTGAACCACTTGTGTGAAAACTAGAAAGAGCCAACAAATTAAATTTAGTAATTTAAAGTCCCTGTCTTTTTGGAAAGCAGTTAGGTCCTTCATATGAACATGGGCTGGAAGTTTTCATGGATGTACTGTGTGACAGACTTTTCCTGGAAAGATGAAACATGCGCATACATGTGCGCGCGCACACACACACACACACACACACACACACACACACACACACACACACTTCTACTCACCTTGACTAGCAAAATGCCAACAGCCCAAGTACAGATCAAGTACAGATCTCACCGAAGTCTGACTTGCAGAACCCATGAGTTTTGGGGGTTACAGAAATATAGGTTAGGGGTTACTTACAGGAGTAACACCAAAGGCCACCCTAGTATATAAGAACATGGGGCACACTGCACAGCCACCAGGCAGCCCCACAGGTTGTAGAGTGTTCTTTTCAGGTGACTCAGTTTGTGTGAGCCTCTTCCAGGAAGCATGGCTGGTCTCTGCTTCTTCCAGGTGTTTGAGAGTCTTCTTTGCAGCTTGTCACAAAGTGTCACAGTGACTCTCAGCTACCCTTACTGTTTATACACTTTTGAGAAGGGAGGGGCCTCGTGAATCTGCTCAGTTTCAGGGACTTCCTGAAACTGTTTTTGAGTTGTTTACTTCTTGTATCAAGCAGCTTCACTACAGAGGGGATATTTCAATCTGGAAAGAAACTTCTGTGCTACAGGAAGTGAATTAATATAAATCTTGAAATTACTTAGTCAGACTATCAAGTTTCAGTTTTAGGTTAGGCTAAGTATAGAAATCACTTAGAATTTTCATTTTAATATAAGAAGATTAATTTTTAATTTTTTTTAATTTTTTTTTTTACTCATTTTACATACCAACCACAGATTCCCTTCTCATTCCTCCTCATGTTCCCGTCACCCCCAGCTTCCCACCCACCCTCATCCCCTCCTCCAACAGGGTAAATTCTCCCATGGGGAGGGGACAGCTAAGCCTTGGACATTCAACTGAGGCAGGACCAAGGCCCCACCCCCTCGCATCAAGGGTGAGCAAGGTGTCCCACCACAGCTAATGGGCTCCAGAAAGCCAGCTCATGTACCAGGGATTGATCTAGATCCCACTGCCAGGAGCCCCTCAAATAGACCCAGCTACTCAACTGTCTCCCATATGCAGAGGGTCTAGTCTGATCCCATGCAGGTTCAACAGCTGTCGGTCCAAAGTTCATGAATTCCTCTGAGCTTGGTTCAGTTGTCTCTGTAGATTTCCCCATCATGATCTTGACTTCCCTTGCACATAATTTAATCCCTCTTCCCTCTCTTCAACTGAACTCCTGGAACTCGGCCTAGTGCTTGGTTGTGGATCTCTGCATCTGCTTCCATCTGTTACTAGATGAAGGCTCTATGATGACAATTAGAGTTGTCACTGATCTGATTACCAGGGTACACCAGTTCAGGCACCCTCTCCACTATTTCTTGGTGGCTCACAACCATCCTGTAAGGAAATCTGTTGCCCTCTTCTGGCCTGCAGGCATACACACAGACAGAACACTGTATACATAATAAATAAATGAATCTTAAAAAGAATTCAAGCTTATTAAGAGATATATTAAGAAGATTAATTTTAATTAAAATATAACTGAAAAAATATATTTCGAATTTTATTTTACTAGTACAAATTCTATTGATTTAAAAAATACATTTTAGGAGAAGTGTATGTGTTAATAATCTGTCAGAAAACATCTAGCAGAGCATAAGGCTATGATTAAGGGCTAAAAAAGATAAGATTCAAAAAGATGGGGAATTTGATTAGTAGAGTAACTCTGCATGTAGTTACTAGTAACACTTTATTTTGCATATATGAAAGAATTAAATATTTGATTGAGTGGATGATCTCATGATAGTATTTCTCTTTCACATAGTTCTCATCCTCATTTAATTTAGAGTATTCTATTTTTATTTAATTTTCTCTTGTCTAGTTTTAGCCTTTTCACTCCCACCTGTTTATTATCTCTTATTTTCTATGATTTAAAATTATAGTCAGGTAAGAATTACATTTAAAACTCTAAAAGACACACAAAAGAAAAAAAATCAATCATATGGAGTGTTTTATACACAAATACCACTTGGAGAAAACTGAGCAAAGGCCAGTTTTTCTGACCATTTTGTTTCTACTCACTTATATTTCAATGAAAAATGTTATATTTATTTTGCTCTCATGGGTCAGCCTTTGCCTTTGGCTAATCCATAGTATAAGGAAAATGACCTCATCTCTCAAGCTAGATTATGCTCTATGTGTATTTGTATAGTATACATGTGTACTTGTGTTGGAGTGTGTGTAGTTAGCAATGAGAGATTCTTAGATCAGGGAAGATGAAAGGGGTGTAACTTAAAAGTTACATTATAGCAGGTGAAAGCAATGTTTGTAGAAATGACACAATGAGTTGACTGGTGAGGGTACATAATAACGAGTTTCCTGAAGAGCATCCTTTTTAATGTAGGCACTGGGGATTTTAGTGGTGTGAGAAGTGGAACATGCTTGACTAACACATTTCAGAGTCTTTGAAGAACAAAGGTCAGGTTTAGAATCTTATTGACAGTACTGATTCAAGCCCTTTTGATTACCTTCTCCGGTTTGATCTGGAATTGTTCAGACCCATTCACTATCGTGAGTATCAAAAGGGCTATTTGTTCTCTCTACTCAGGCATGCCTTCACTTTTCTGGGTTCATTAGAAAGACAAACATGTTGTATAACTGTGAATTATAGTTAATTGAGCAGGTGTTTAAAACATTAAAGGAATTTGTTCCTTCTCAAAGGAAAAACTACACAAGCAGAAACTTACACCTAGGGTAGGTAAACATTATTATATTGTATTTTGTAGTTAGTTATTCGGTGCTTTCCATATGCTTCTGTCCGGTTCAGAGAGCTTAATTCTTATTCATTATTCTATTTCAGCTTTATATAACTAATCTAATCTTAATTGGTTAAATTAGCTTTTGCTTGGGTAATATAAGGAAGTGTTTCTATTTCATGATTAGCATAGATATTACTGCATCTTTATCAAGGATTTTTTTTTTTTTACTGTAAGTTCTTACCAGAACCTCAGATCTTCCTGCTTTGTTTACATTACCATGAGTTATTCACATTCACATTTTATCTTGTTCTGAGCCATGCACTGACCTTCTCAAGGGCTGTGTGTTTTGTTTTTATTTGGGATGCTCAGGACCTGAACTAAGGTACTTACATTTGTACAAGCTCTTCAGTGACTGAACCGTCTCTCCAGCCTCCTTTGACTTGTAACTTCTCAGTGTACAACATGATTTTTCAGTGTAAGTGTCTTGCTCTGTGTTTGTACTTGGTATATATCCTGATGATGCAGGTAAGGTACTGACAGGACACTGGAGGATTTAAAACTCATCATTTGTGATTTCATGCTCTAATTTACCCACAGCCCAAGAAAATAGGGTCAATTTCTTGTATTTACATTTTTTTCAAATATGCATTAGTTATATATGCAGCAAACATGATTGACAATCTAGATAAAAACCTCACCTGGCAATAAAAACAGAATCAAGATATTCAGTCTCCTGGCTGCACAATTTCATTAATCTTAATTGAAGTCCTTTAGTTGCAAAATAAAAGATTCAAGTAACATGGATAACAAAAGCTTATTATCAACAGTTCATACATAGTAATTCCATAGAAGAATTGCCAGGACCATCGTGTTACAAGAAAGCATCGACAAAGGTCAGTTTGGAAAAGTTTGGCAAGACAAATGGTGGGGAGAAATTGCTGTGAAGATTTTCTCTTCTAGGGAAGAACGTTCATGGTTCCAAGAGACAGAAATTTATCAGACTGTGATTGCTCCAAACCACAGAGGAGGCACCAAAAA
>CABHPP010101350.1:0-18695 GCA_902168425.1 Peromyscus attwateri | reverse complement strand
GGAAAGTGGAGCTAAGGGTCGGGGGAGGAGACAAGTGGAGGCTGATCAACAAACACTAACAACAAAAGGCTGTATAGAAACGAAACTGCTTCATAAGCCAACCAGAAGATAGAGAGGAGACAAGTGGAGGCTGATCAACAAACACTAACAACAAAAGGCTGTATAGAAACGAAACTGCTTCATAAGCCAACCAGAAGATAGAATAAACATTTTAAAAGTTTGAACAGAAGTATTCTCTGAGGGTGGATAAGGCTGCTCCCAGAAGCTACAGGTTTTTAAACCAAAAAGCCGAGGGCAGGAGGAGTGAGATACCTCCTTAAGCTTTGCCCAGGGGATCTCCAGAAGCTCTAAAATGCACAGAGGCTACAGCTGTTGCTCCGATTCACCCACCGGAACTAGACAACAAGACCCAATTGCTGAAGGTTCCACGCACGCGGGATACAGCACATAGATAAATCAAACTGGAACTGAGATGTTTTCTGCCCACCAGCTAGTGTTTATCGTGGCAAAGGCTATGATGTTTTGGAGGTTGTGGAACCTTGAGGAAGTGGGGCTCACTGGAAGAAATGGGGGGTTTGCTGGGTCTTATGGGTTACGGCTGGCTAATGTCACTCTACATCCTGATTGCTGATGCCATACAACCAGCCACCCAGCTGCCTACTCCACAGCCCCATATAGCTATCACTGCCATTCCTTCCCCCCAAATAATGGGCTGTTCCCTTTCAAAACCACAAACCAGAATATACACTCCTCTTAAGTTGTTTCTTTCAAGTGTTTTATCAAAGTAAAAGTGGCCAATTGACTTCTGTCTCAGGACGAACTTTCCTGTTAGGCAGTTCCTCTGCTTCCTTGAAGTTTTGATTTCTTAATGTGGCATTTAACATCACTGAGTCCATTTTGGTCCACCCTGGGCTGGGCTGGGCTGGTCAGTTAGGGCCTAAGCACAGTAGCTCAGTCCAAAACAATATCCTCCCATGACTTTTATTGTACACTGCCAAGTGAATGCATGTTAACTGAAATGCTCAGTGTAAATCACAACTTTCACCTTTTAAGATGAAGGTAAACACTTGAACAATGACAAATCACTGGGGATGGATGGCACATCGGTTTCCAAATGCCTCTGCAGCAGCAAATGGTTTTTATACTCTGTGAATGCATATCGAGGAAGGCTTTTTCCTGCTCTGAAAGCAGTTCTATAACCTTTCACCCCATTGTATGGCTTCTCAATTTATGGTGCAGACTTTTCCTTAGGCAAAGAGAAGTGCCAAGCTCCTTACGAATACCTAGCTTCTAAAACCTGAGCTGTCCCGTGGCTCAGCCTCTACAACACACAGAAGGCTGGTCGATAACACAGAACACACCAGGAAGGTAAGGGACAAGATGGCCAACTCCCCAACCCAAGCCTTTTATAACATTCTTAACAACAGAAGTCCGAGAGAGCTCACAAAACCAAATGAAATTGTGTCAAAGCCATACTGATAGTAACTAAAAGCATATATTTTAAAATCAAACTCTTGACTGGGTGAAATGTCTATAACGATTAAATCAGAGTGTTGGATGTGTTTCTCTTTTCTTGCTCATCAACTGTGTCAAACAGCACACTCTAGTAACAGCTTTGTATGTGCACACACATTCGGGTTGAAACCTGGGAATGGTCCCAGCCCATCAACCTGTATTACATTTAATGAGCGAACTACACGTGCTTGCTGGCCCTATTTTCAGAATGAAGGATAGCGCTCATATGATCAGAATGGTAACACAGGAGATAAAATATTGGGAAACCCACATGACAACATAAATCTGTCACAGCAAAGGTTTACCCCAGTCATTACTCTCTCTTGCCTTGCATTCCTGTTACACAATTTCCATGAACAGATTAGTGTTGCCAGGACCTACGACACCGGGCTCAAGCATCGGTTCTGAAAATGAGCAGACGAGGACCACCAATGGGGGCGGCTAAAACAAAGACATCCTTGAACAAAACCCCAAGATCTCTGTTCTTTTTCTCTCCATAGAACCTCATATGCACATAGCTCAGCAATGAGCAAGAAAGGAATCAATGTCTAACAGTATGTATTAAATTCAGTTAGCCTTGAATTCCATATGAGCATGTCCTCCTGTTTAAAAAAATCCAAAAAGAGTAAGCGTCTACTACCTCTTCATCTTAAGAGCCTATTTGTGCAAGGGGCCAGCCATTTTATCTGTATTTTAAGTGAGAGTATATTTATTTAAGTGAGAAAATATTTATATTGCATAGTAGAGGTTTTTGTTTTGTTTTTGTTTCTTGATAATCTTGCACTGTAGGTTACAAATGCCAATATTCACTTGTGGACAGAGAAATCAACTACTTGTTTAAGTGACATTAATTTCAGTGTACATCTGAATCCACAACACACATATACACAGATTAAAGAAGCATATAAATATATAGTAAAGACCTAAAGGATTATTTCTAATATAGACTGTTATTAGTTTTATGTCAGTTTGACACAGCTCGAGTTATCTGAAAGGAGGGAGTCTCAACGGAGAAAATTCCTCCTTAAGATGATATTGTAGGCAAGCAAGTTGGGCATTTTCTTAATTAGTGCTATAGAAGGGTCCAAAGGTCATCCCTGGGCTGCTGGTCCTGGGTTCTATCAGAAAGCAGGCTGAGCAAGTCATGTAAGCAAGCCTGTAAGCAGCACTCCCCCATGTCCTCTGCATCAGCTCCAGCCTCCAGGCTTTGGCCCTGCTTGAGTTCCCATTCTGACTGCCTTCAGTGATGGACTATGGATGTGGCAACATAGGCCAAATGAACCCTCTTCACCCCCATTTTGCTTTTGATCATGGTGTTTCATCACAGCAACAGTAACTTTAGCTAAGACACTGACAAACCCTGAAATAACATGAGGAGGCACAGAGAGACTGGGCGTGAGCTATAAATTCAAAAGAAGAATATGCTGAACAGCCAGTAAAGGTGCTTGTCAGCAAGCCTGACTCCTCAAGTTTGTCCAATCCCCAGAATCCGCATGGTGGAAGGAAAGAACTGACTTTCCAAAAAGTTGTCCTGACTTACACACACAGATAGACAGACAGACACACACACACGCAAATGTAAACAATGCTGGGGGGAAAGTTTTTTTAAAGCTGTACATGAATTTATATCATTCTGGGAGAAGGCAGCAGGTATTGATTATCCCAGGTGTCAAAGACCTGGGCCATCCCATGTCCTCTGTTTTCTTTTCTTTTTTTTTTTTAATTTATTTTATTTTATTTTACAATATAATTCAACTTTACATATCAGCCATAGATTCCCCCTTTCTCCCTCCTCCCGTCCCGCCCCCCTCCCCCCCGGCCCACCCCCATTTCCATCTCCTCAAGGGCAAAGACTCCCCCGAGGATTGGATGGAATACAGGGACAAGTGGCCAAACGAATAGAAACACATGAACTGTGAACCAATGGCTGAGGGGCCCCCAACTGGATCAGGCCCTCTGAATGGGTGAGACAGTTGATTGGCTTGATCTGTTCAAGAGGCATACAGGCAGTTGGACCGGGCCCTGTGCTCAGTACATGAATTGGCTGTTTGAAACCTGGGGCTTAGTAGAGACCCTAGGCTCAGCCTGGGAGGAGGGGACTAGACCTGCCTGGGCTGAGACCACCAGGTCGATCTCTGTTTTCTTATCTTCCTCTCCACACGACGTCACTTCCTTTAGGAACAGGTTAGAGGAAAGCCCTGGATCTGGTGCTGCTTAGGGACACATGCTCCTGGGGACTGATGGTCCCCACCACAAAGGTCATGTAACTGTCGGGGGCTGTGGAGAGCTACTCAAGTGAACCCCTGCCCCACTTTTCCACTCTTGCCAACCTACTATTTCATTTCTTCTGATCAAACGCTGTTATCACCATTACTTTAGCTGTTTCTGCTACGTTATAAGTGATGTCTCTCTCCGCTCTATTCTTTCATTAAGGCAAGCTTTAAAAATTCAAATGGTAATTGCTCTTGCTTCTGCTTAGTTAACTCTTACCGCACTTCACGAAACTTTCAAATCGCCAGGCTGAAGATAGCCAGGTAGCTCCAAAAAGGTATCAGAGTTGTGACCTGCGATCTGTCCCAGGGTGATGCTCAGCTGATGGACTCCCAGAAAGCCTCGCTCTCTAACTGCTAATGTTTTATAGACTCTTGAAAATATCACCAGTTGTCCCCCATATTCACTCTATTTTAGACCCCATTTTTCTATACCTAGTTATTACTATTTTTCAGAATTCCTACCCTTGACTTGTCCTCTATTAACTATTAATCTTGTAGGAGTTTATCCCAATGTCTACCCTGTCAGACCTGCAGTGTTAACTCACAAACTGCTTCTGATCGCAACAGCGACCATCTCGTAGGAACACGTTTTCCAGACCCTTCCACTATAACTCTCCCAAACTGAAATTCCCAGATTGTTGTTTAACTCTACCCCATCTCTCACCTCAGATGCTTCCACCAGTTTATCCAGCTCCTCTCTTCACCCTCCAATGTAACGGAAATACTGTCTACCTCAACATCAGAGACCTTTAACCATACTTTACCTCATACACTGAGTTGGCTTCCAAAGCTTTCCAGTCTGGGGAGTGCATACTTCTTTCTGTGCCTATGTGTCTTGGTCCAAGTTTTCCCCCCATCTCATCTGCACCATGGCAACAGCAGCCAGCTTAGACTCCATGACTCTGATCCTTCCTCCACAGGAATTCCAGAATGATCATTCAAAATGTCAAAGCTTCAAAGATTCTCTCCTTCACCTCCAGGATCAGTTCAAAACCAAAGGCAGCCTACCAAGGCTTCCAAGTTGTTCCTGGCTACTGTTCCAGAATTTTCCCTAACCTCTGCGTATGCTTACACATAAGGCCTTGCTCAAACATGAATTGTGTTTACTTGGGGCACTGGGCTGTATTTTTGCAGTCATTCCCTTTCTATATGGCATGTCTTCCCTTCCACCTCTCTATATCCAGCAGGACCGATGTGAGAGCCACGGTCCAGGCCCCGGCACCTGGCCTGACTGCATCCCACACTCCTTTCTTCCCTAGACCGGAAGTGCATACAGAGCCTCGTGGCTTCCTCAGTTTGGGCAATTGCTGGTTCTGGCTTTACAAAGTCTTCAGACCCTGCCCTATCATCTCACTCGTGTGCCATAGCTTGCCTGCATTCTTCTGGACAACACAAATCAGCGACATGCTCTCTGTCTGGCCAGTGGCAGCCTTCTCTTGCAGCTCTTCTCAAAGACACTATGCTTCTGGCCCAAATGTCCTCCTAGTCAGCTGGGTAAAGGCTATACATATCCTAGTAAAATCTCCCCAACCTCTATGTTTCAGCCCAAACATTCTGGCTTCTGCAGACCCCTCATCCCTCCCCAGAAGTCATCTTAGACTTTGAACACATGCTCATTATACACTATTCACATTGCAACTGTTCGTTTTTCTTTCCCACTAGGCTCCAGGTCCTTTAAAGAAAGAATGTGGTATTTATTTGTTATCTCCAATACTAAATAATGTCCTGGAAAACAACAGAGGACTGAGTGGAAAATGCTTACCCAAGGCCATTTTTCTGCAGTTGATATTTACTTACTAAAAAAATTCACAACTGGAAGACTTTCACATTTAATCCTTATGATTCAGATTGTGGTGCCTTGGGGCTTTTTAGTTAATCCAATTCTGTTTGCCTGTTTTGCTTAATCTTATTTTTATTTTCACTAAGTATCTGATGTGTCAATTAAAGAAACCGTGAATGACTGACCTGATTAATACTACTGACTTGGTACTACAAATTGTTACTCACCCTATTTTCATCTGCCTATCAATGAACATGGGTAGTAAAACCCACTCTCACAGATGGCCTGAGTCATCTTCCCATCTCCAGCACACCATTCTTAAGTGGCCCACTGCCTCTCCGGGGGAAATGGACTGTATTAAAGACACAGGCTATTTTTCTTAACATGCATCAAGGAATTTGTACCTTTTCCAAGCTAACACTTGCCCTTCACAATAAACACACTGAATTACAGAATAAACTTTCCTATATTCTAAGCTCATCTTTGTTTGAAGTTTATTCGTTGGATTTTCATGATGTCATTTTATAAACTGCTAGAGAAAACTAGTCCCCCCCCATTTTGTTATCTATTAAATAGAGAACCAGAGTTCATTCTTTGTCTTCTGAATGCATCTTATAAATTTATATTAAAGTAGCATAACAGAGGAATATTTACTTATTAAGGAAACCCTCCAGAGACAAAAAGCAAAAAAATGATTGAGCTTCCACCGTAAAATGGTTGTTCAATATAACTCGAAAAACATCGCAACATAACAGAGCAGAGGGCCAAGCTGCGCATGACAGAAGGCTCTCCATCACACCCTGAAAAGGCTTTTGCAATAGTCTATGCACTATCCTTTCTGTTCTCATCCCACATCTCTCAGAAGTGGAACTCTGCCAAGAATGCAAAAGCCTGTTGAACTCTGTAGCAGTTTTATAAAACTGGCAACTGTCCACGGAGCCGCTAAGACAGACCACCAAATTCAGCTTTGCTTTGAGCCAGAGACCCCTGCACTTGAGTTAAAGCCCGCGTGCTGCTGGGGTGCTGGGTGCTTAGGGCCGCCTCTCCCTTTTCTTTCATAAGTGGTGAAGAGCAAAATCAGGAGAGAGGGAAAACAAACAACTGTTTTAGTAGCATTGGCCAAATGTGAATGATCTCCTCTTCTGATGCATTTCCCTGATCTCCCAGGGAAAAAAAGTCTCTCCACAGCACAGGAAGAAAACGGCTTCTTTAACCCTCTGATGACAGAAACAAATTGTTTTGCAGCTCTGGGAAGAGATTTGTCACAAATGTGCAAACCAGACCCTGTATCCTGGACATTGTACAGACCTGCAACATCACATTTTTAGGGAATTTGAAAGTGATCCTCTAATAACACAAGAGATTTTTTTTTTAAATGCAAAGCTCAGTTCTTGATGGCTTAGCTTGCTGGATTTGTGTGTGTGATCACAAACGTAACTTTTAGTGTTGTTATGGCATTTGCTATAATTCTCAGCTCATCCGAGGTGAGTTTATTTTTGTAACCAACATAGTTTGTGAAATGGCTAATTCTGTTATTGTTTAATGGACACTCTTAACATCAAACATATTTAAATTCCATAACAGTTTATGGTAAATTAGGCAATAAAAAGGCTTGGTGACTGTGTCTACCATTCTATCAATCACTGCTTTGATGCAATTTCCATAAAAGATGTCCTTATGGTAACCCTTCGCAAGCACTACACATTTTCATAAGCATTTCCATATGTATCTGGAGAAAGACAACATGTGTAGGAAGAAAAACATGAGCTCTAAATAATAGATGGACCTACAGTCCAAATCCTTGGCTCTGTCACTGAGCAAGTAAGAAATTAAGTCAATTACATAACTAATATCCCCAGGCCCTAGCTCCTCAATTATACAATGAATATGATAAAGTAAACCTTATAAAGGCAGCATCAACATGAAATGAGAAAATACATTAAGCCACTTCTAAAGGAGGGCATAATAGGTGACCTATAAGTTTACTAACATCTATTCTTTGGTAAAACAAGAAAAGAAACCATGACAACAGTAAGTCGAAGATAAGAACCAAATATATCAAGAAATCAAAAAACTCCTTTTATAGGGTTTGTGATAATTTGGTAAAGCAATAAGCTCTGTGTTTATCACCAGGCATAAGAAGAAAAACGAAATGAATGTTTACATATATACAAGCAGTATTTCTATGAGTTCATTAAAAACTAATTAACCATCTACCATGTATGGGTAGTATGGAGATAAATGGCAAATAGTTTCCGAGATCAATAAGCTCATAATTCAGAGGAGGGTTTTATTAAACTGCATACTTGCAAAGCCAGCTAATTGTGAAATATGAACTTCGGGTGAACATTCAACCAGATTTGAAGAGGAGAGCAGAATTGAAAGAAGGCGTCCCAAAGGCTGTGACATGAAGCTGAGCTTTGAGAAATCAGCGTCGTCCAGGTGTAGAGGTGACAGAGAGGGCAGTGGCGAGTGGAATGTGCCATCTAAATGGAGGGGCGGTGTGTGAAAGCCATGAGGCCATCAAAACCCATCTGTATCCTTGGAAATTCAAACATGTCAGCCATGCTCAAACACATTTACCAAGAATATCACGATGACATGCAGGAATTCCACTTTGGCAGGTAATCGGAGTGCAAGGTTGCCAGCCTTAGAAAACACAACCTTTTCTTGATCTAAGACATCTGCATGACGGGTAGCAACTAAATACAGAAACCTAGAGGCCAAAATTTATCTTGAATTTAAGCTGTGATGTGACTATAGCCTAAGAAAATTAGCATGGCAAGAAACCCCTTCCCCACATAGGGAAAAGTGGGGACTGGAGGAGATAAGAGAGGGGGCAGCATTAGATACATGCATGACATTGTCTGAAACAACACTAATTGCTTAAAATATTCAATATAATTCATCAGAGCGTAAGCTAAAGAAGGAAGAAAACATGATCATACCTGTAGGTTCCGAACAGGCACCTGATGAGAGTCAACACTCATAAGACACCCCCACCCCCCAAAAAAGCTAAGAAAAGAGTAAAAGTTCCTTCATGTCACAAAGTTCACTTGGGCCATGGAGACAAATGCCTCAATACTCACTATCATAATTAACCATACTAACCCAAAGCTTTTCGGCCAAGGAGAAAACAAACTCTCCCCTCTCACTACTGATCACCAATGCTGGGATCAGAATCCTGTCTAATGAAAGCAGATGGAGACAAGGACAAACAGGGAAAGATAGAACTGTGTTTGTTTGCAGGTAATGTAATGATACAGAAAATTTGAAAGACTAGACAAAACACAAAACAGCAGACTCGCGGAGCATTCAGCAAAACTGTAAGATACAAAGCTGGACTATAAAAGTCCATCGATTTCTTACGTATCAACAACAAAAAAGGAGGAATTTAAAGTCAAAACATTTATACTACTAAATATAAAATATTTAGTTATAGACCTAATAAAATAGATATAAGGTGTTTGTTTTTTGTTTTTTTTTTTCATAAAGTGGTGCTGGAGAGATGGATCAGAGCTTAAGGGCACTTGTTGCTCTTGCAGAAGTCCCAGGTTCGGTTCCCAGCACCAATAAGGTGGCTCACAACTATCCAGTAACTCCAATTCCAGGTGATCATACACTCTCTTCTGACCTCCACAGGCATCAGGCAAGCATGTGGTACAGATACAAATAGGCATACAAAACACTCATACACATAAACATTTTAAAATTTTAATATTTATATAAGGACACCTATGAAACTCTAATGAAGGATATCTAGTAATTAAACAAGTAGAAAAATATTCAATGTTCATGGATAGGAACATTTGATATTGTCAGCATTGATGATCTGAGTTGGACAATAACTTGCAATTTAATACCAAACTCAAAATTCATGAAAGAAATAACGGATTTTTTTTCTCTCTGAAAGACAACATAAAGAAAATGAGAAAACAAGCATATATGGACAGCAAACATTTGCAAAAGACATCTGATAAAAGCCAGGTGTCCAAAATATGCAAAGAACTCTCCAAACTCTATTATTAAAAGATGAACAACCTGATTCAAAATCAGTACAACAGCCTGAGAAGACAGCTCAGTCCATAAATGCCACGCAAGCATATGGACCTCGGTTCAATCCCCAGAACCCACATAAAAAGCTGGCCTCAGAGGCATGCACTTGCAAGCTCACTGCTGGAGAAATGGAAACAGGTTGATGCCTGGGGTTTATTGGCCAGCAGAGACTAATTTGGCAAGTGCCAAGCCAGTGAAAGTCTTTGCCTCCAAAAAGCAGTGTGGACAGCATCCTAAGGAATGACACTCAGGACTTATCTCTGTTCACTAGGTACATATGTATGCGTGGGCACAAACACCCTCATGAGCACACACTCATATGCATATAGACATATACTATAAAAGTGAGGAACAAAAGATCTAAAAAGATATACCACCAAAGAAAATGGCAAGAAAATATACAAAAAGATGTTCAATGGCTAAAATGCTAGCATGACACAATGTGAATCGATGAGCTGCCACTCCACACACACGGAAATGGCCAACATCCCAAAGCCTACAAGGCAGACACCCACATAACATGGAGCAACAGCAACGTTCAGTCACTGCCTGTGGAAATGGGAAGTGGTACGACTGCTTTCAAAGACAGTTTCTCAGTGTCTTATAAAACTAGTAAGCATATTCTTACCATAGAGTCCACCAGGAGTGGTACGTACCCCAAGGGACAGAAAACTTACATACACACAAAAATATACACACTGGATATTTATAGTAGCTTTTTTATAGTTGAAAAAAGTTGTAAATAACTACAGTGCCCTTCAATAGGTGAATGAATGAGCAAACTGTAGTCTATTCAGGCAATGGGATAGTATTAAGTCATAAGAAATGAGCTGTCAACCAAGACACACAGAGGCCTTAAAGGCAGACTACCAAGTAAATGAATAGTCTTATCGTGTGACTCCCTGGACACAGCATTCTGGAAGGTCCAAACTTTGGAGACAGTAAAAATATGAGGAGTTTCCATTGAGGGCTGTATGGACACTTTGCATGCTTTTCGTTTAATTTTGCTGCAAACTTAAAATTGCTATAAAAATTAAATTTCTTGGAAAGGAAAGAAGAAAACAAATTTGGCACCAAAAATAGATACAATATGAGATGTGCCCCAGGTGCCAAACACATTGCTACAGGGACAGGAAAGAAAGACACTGATCGCATACTCTAGTATGGGAATTACTACCTATTGTAACTTTTGAGTTTGGGACTGTGAGAAATGTCCAGAGAACTTTCTATGGGAATCAATCACAATTCGAACTGATGGACATTTGGGGCTGCCAATGTATCAAGGATGGGGTGGAAAAGTCAAATATGAATAATTTTTAGTCATACCAAACAGTATTTTTACTTCAAAATCAACCAAGCAGTAAGAAAAAAATTGTGAGCTGTGAACTTAGAGAGATAAACGCGGATACGCATACACTTTGACAGACCTGGGAAATCGGTTGATGGCAAGGTGGGTGGGGCATGTGGATGACAGACAGGCTCTTTCTTTGCAGTTGGCTTATTTGATGAGCTAAAACTTGACAACTGTACACTATTACAACAGAAGTTCACATGAGAAATCAGAATTTTCAGTTCAGCACACTGTAAGGGCTATGAATTTATCCCCCAAACATACATATTTTAGGGTTAAGGCACGGTGTAATCAAACATGCAACTTCTCACCATAAGAATTCTAATAATAATGCCACCCCTCCTTAACAATTAAATACCACCTATAAAAATAAGCCAGGGGTAGTATTATGAAAGTGACTCCCTAAAAAAGTTTACTTTAAATTTTAATCCATAGAGCTTTCATAAACAAAATCTTATCATTCTATTAAATAAATCCTTTTTGTTTTTCATAAGTATTCTTTCATTTTGAAAAGTTATTTGGGAATTTCATACAGTAGATTTTTATCCTATTCTTTTCCACAACCCAAATCACCCTAGATTCTTCCCTTCCTCCCTACATAATCAACCCCGCATTCATTCTTTCTTTTAGAAACAAAATGCAAAATTGGAAAAAATGCCACTAAAATACATGATTCTGATTTATGTTGGCCAACTCCTCCTGAGCATGGCAGCCTTGGAGAGAGGTTGATATGCCCAATGTCACTCCATCGAGTGAAACGTTTTTTCCTTTCCCAGCAGCTATTATCTGGTGGGATGTGCCTTTAAATATGTCCTTCTAAAGGATTCCTAATTATGCTATACATCAGACAATCTGATCTATATTAAATCAGGAAATATGTTCCTGGCCACACTAGTAATGCTTGTTAGAGGGATAAATAAATGATTAGGTTGATATGATTAAATTCTTCCAAATATAGAGGCTAGGTGATGCAATCAAACTAGAAATTATCTTTAGCTTTCATTCAACAAAAGGACTGTCATAACATGTTTATATTTGGACTAAAGATCAAGAGATAAGGTATTTCACAATTACAAAGAATATTCTCTTGGTGATACTGGCATTAGAAAGGAAATTATTTCCATGCTTTTGTAAATAACCATGATGTATTTGTAATTCTAAGGCATTTGATGAGGCCAGCTGTTGTTCTTGGACATAATCCAGGGTACCACAGTCATCACAGACTGCCTCAGTCTCCCTAAGAGTTCCTCCTCACTTTGAAAGCCCCCATGTTCACTGATCCTGAAGAGACTATGACACGCATGTGCAAACCCCAGAACCCATGACTTCAGGTACAGGGACAGAGTCTGCAACCATTTCACCTCACCTCCCCAGCCTTGCATTTTACACTCAGAACCTTACATTACAGTTCATGGAATGTCCTCCTCACAAAAAGAGAAACTGTATAATAGAAAAGTAAAAATACGCAAAGACTCTGCCTTCTGTGGTTATTTTTATTGTGTTCCAAGCATCGAGTTCACAATTTTACATTGTTCAAGGTGGTGGCTCTGTTCATTTCTGCCTCCTATCTAATTGATGTTTTTTAATTTTATGCACTAAGATAGTTATTTAGCCCCTTCTCCCATGTGGTTTTGACATTTCACCCTCATTTAAATCCGAGGTTTTAATGAATGTCCTACAATGTAACGTTCAGTTGCACCATGCAATTATGTGGACGATGTACTCGGGCTGCTGGACATCATCAGCTGTAATCACCCTCTGATGGGAAGTCTGAAATACAGGGGTTTGCGAAATTTCCCATTATGACTGCAAGCTCTCCTTAATGATAAACATTTTTATTTTCTGGTCTAAGAAACAACAAGAAAAGAATGTCATATGTAAAAAACATGAGCTTATGAAGAAACACGAAATGTTGGCTCTATTTCCCTTGCATAGTCTGAGCTTTCGTTGCTAATAGAGAATGAATAATTCTCAGACCTGAAAACAAATTTTCACTCTACAGCAGGTACCCACAACAAACACAAAATGTTCTATGTCTCATGCCAAGTTATCCTAATTGATGAAAAGAATGATTTCTGCCCAAAATTAAGTGACCAAATCACAGAAACATACTGCTAGTAGCAAGGGGTTATTATTATTACAATTATTATTATCAAAAAATAGTCACACAGTTGCCCTTCTTCTTTGGGTAGAAAAACAGCAAAATATCATGCATCCAGATGGTTTCCTCCCCCTTTACTTCATTGGGATAGCTCTGGCTATATTTAACTATTTTAATACTTGGCTGACTGTCTAAGCCTGCTCGTCTCGTGTGTTCATACAACTCCCAGAATCTAGAAGACAACAGAGCACCACTGCCAACTCTTCTTCTGATCTAACAACAAAAGAAAGTAGGAATGTAAGCAAGACACAATCCCACTTAACAGCATTTTCTTTTCTAATCCGTGCCTATATGGGAAACTCTTTTGCTAAGAATTATAAAAAAATATGTACACACTACTTAAATTCTATCACTACAGTGTGTGTATATGGAGTACCAGACGGCCACCCTTGAGGAAAACACCCTTGATGGTAAAGTACCACTAATAAATATAAAGACTTTCTTCCAAGGCAATTCCCATAATGTAAACAGTCTGCTTAATACGCAGATTTATCCTTAGATATAGAGAAAATAGCCTTCTCAGGAAATAATACTTCTAAATCACAAGAACTGAGTAGTAAGTACAGCTGCTGAGGATGCTGAACATCCAATTTCTTTCAATGAGTCTATTTTCATACTTTGTCTAAATCAGCTCTGAATGAATCTTCAACACTTGAAGTGAAAATAGACAATGTTAATACATCTTTTCTTAACTTCTTGCATCATAAACACACACACAGACACACAAACACATGCACCCACGCACACACCCACGCATGCATGCACCAGAAGTCAACTTCAGTATTGTTCCTGAGAAGCCATCTATTTTTTTAAAGTCTTTCATTGAACCTGGAAATTGCCTGTTACATTAGGCTGGGTTACCTGTGCATCCCAGGGATCTGTCTCTGCAACCCCAGCCAGCACTGACTCCAAGCACACTCCACCAGGCCCACACCGCTTTATGTGAGTGTTGGCAAACAAATTCAAGTTCTTGTAAAGTGCTGTCCAAGCACTTTACCAATTAAACCATCTTGCTGGCCCCAAGAAACCTTTTTGTACAAAATATGTCTAGATTCTAAAACTGTAAACAAGCCCTTCACTTTTCCCAATTCTTCATTTTATTTTATTTTTCGAGACAGGGTTTCTCTGTGTAGCTTTGGTGCCTGTCCTGGATCTCGCTCTGTAGCCCAGGCTGGCCTTGAACTCACAGAGATCCGCCTGGCCCTGCCTTCCAAGTGCTGGGATTAAAGGCGTGCGCCACCACCACCCTGCTTTTTCCCAATTCTTAACGGTAAAGTTTGTGTGGACAGTCACTGACTGAGAGAGGCCAGTTGTCGACAGACAGACGCTGTCACAGAACCTCATCGTGAAATCCCTATCCATTTCAGCACCTGGAATAAGTGTGTTCTAACCACTGGAGAGGACCCTAGGCACGGGAGCAGCTCCTGTCGGAAATGGATGACGCACGTCTTATTTTTGAAGTTGGAAGATTAGTAACACAAAGCAAGCAATGAAAGTGAAAAGAGAGACAAATAAAACCTCAACTGAGTGCCACCTCCACTAAGACGCCTCACGCATGGGCGCCGGGACTGTGGCCTCTGGCCTCTGTGGCACTATCGTATTCTTCTGTAGGGATACAGCGTGTGGCAACTTTTTATTTCTTTGTTGCTTCTTAATCTAGGGTGGAAAACATTCTTGCTTGATAAATGTCCACCTTCTGTTTCAACAAAAACAGTCCTTAAGAGTCAGCTCTATTCACTTTTAGCTACATTAATTGGCAAGAATGCCAAGGAACAAGAATGTGTTTGCCAACAATGTGATTCCTATCTTAAATTCTTATCTAAAAACAAGAAAGCATGGTAAAATACTGTCCTAATCTTCTTTACTGTGACAACATGAGAAAAATCTCATGGCCATATCACTGAGTCCTTATCCTGGTTATTTTCTGTTTACTTGGTACAAGCTGAAGTTTTCCGGGAAGAGGGCCTCCAGGGAGATTGTTCTGATATTCAGAAGGGAAGGAAAGTTAACTAATACATGGGAAACCTCTAGGTGAAAGAGTATGCTCAAGTGAGAAAGATGTTTGTTTTTGTGAGATACATAAACACAGTTTTCTCTTTATTAGTCGGCTGGCTCCAGACAAGTCAGTTCAAAGGGAGGCCTGATAAGTCAAAGAAAAAGAGAGGATGTTACAATCAACCTCGGGGGCTGGTGTGAGGTCTCAATCGTCTGAAAATTACTTGGAATTCAAGAGTAACTCTTATTCCTTCCGTGTGAGCTACTGTGTGTTTTCATTATGTATCTCTGTATGATGTGTATGCAGTTAGCATAGAAATGTGGTGGAGATGCGGTCATAACTGGCATTTGAGTGGGGAACTGTGTATAATACTGCTTCTGTAGACACAGCCAACTTAAATAGAAAGGTTCCCGACACAGTGTGAATGAAAGGGAGGCAAAACAGAACACACAGTTCACATGTCATTCTGTGGAGTTATTTTTAAATCTTGTATAAAGAACCCGAAATAGAAACAAAATTGTCAAAAAGTGATGAGAAATGGCAGAATTACTCCCCAGTGTGCTTCCTTTGGAATCCTAAGAAATGCTATATTCTATTTTAGCAATTAAATCCCTACACCTTCAAAATTCTTTCCTACTCCCCTCCCTCCAACCCCCACTCCCAAGATCAATTAAATGTATTTCCAAATGGCATTTGGATTCTCTGTAACTAGGAAAGACTTGACTCCCTGTGGTTAGCCCTGCCTGGAAACATCCACCCTAGCTTGTCAGCCAAGGGCATGCTAACGGACCCGCCCTTGGCTGACATCTTACTGGACATACCAAGATAGGTAGGATGGTGAGTTACTAGGCACAGAGTTCACTGGAAGAAACCTTACAATGCTGACATTAGGGGATTCTTTGCTGTCTAAACCATTGTGGAGTTCTCCTTGGGCTAAGAGTGAATTAGAGAAGCGGGCACCTAAACTCCTGTCCTCAGCATGGAGCCCAATGCTACTTTCAGAATGCTGAGGACATGGTAAGAACATGCTGTGCTGTGGCAATGTGTGAAGCAGAGAAAGGAATGCTGGGAACTTCCATGCTGAGACTGTACAACAGATTCCAAGACTACAGAGTCTTCTGTGACACAGATGAAGGCTTGGATTGAGCATTTCACAAAAGATCTTCAAGTGACTCTGATGTACAGCCAGGCTCAAGAGTCCATGAAATACAGTGTACATTTTTTCTTTAGTTAGTTAGTTGTGCCTTATTTTTTTCAAGTAATTTCTATTCTTTTTCTGTAACTTTTCATTCAACTCCTACTTACTGTGCTCAAATTTAATACGTATTACAGTTTTCTCTAAAACTAAAAAAGAAAAAAAGTGAGATGTCACACACACAAAAATGTTCAGAAAGGAACAGTTATGATCAGTGTAGGCAAAACGTGCAAGAGTAGGGCTTATGTGCTATGATTACTCTGAAGCCCAGGCTGAGCGGGCTCTGCCTTGTGGTCTGTCCATACCAGGCCCTCAAGATGCTGAATGCTACTTTCTTTCAGCTGTATATCAGAGCTCTGTCAGCAAATCACACATAATCATTCCTGCTGCATTAGCATATGAAGCAAACAAATCATGAGAGATTATAGAGGTTGGCCAAATTTAAAAGGCCACTGGGGAAAGGTCTGTCAATTGTCCTTCCACTTTGCAAAAGCAAAGTTGTTTCAGAATCAAGGTAACTTGAAGTTCTGAGGGAAAATAGCATGAAAAATTCTTTGGCACAAAAGACTATTAATTATTTACTACCTGTCATTCCATAGAACAAGCACATGTTAATAAAATCCCTCTAGACTATAGAGAATAAGATATACCATACTGATGAGATGATTGAAGCCAAATTAACAGAAGGATTTACATTTTATTAAGGTTTCAGCTAATGTTCATTTGCTGAATGTCAGAAATGCTGAAGTCAGAAAGATTCTCGTTTTTTGTGAGATACATAAACACAGTTTTCTCTTTTATTAGTTGGATGGCTCCAGACAAGTCAGTTCAAAGGGAGTCAAAGAAAGTCAAAGAAAAAGAGCAGATGTTACAATCAACCTTGGGGGCTGGTGTGAGGTCTCAATTGCCTCAAAATTACTTGGGATTCAAGAGTAACTATTATTCCTTCCATGTGAACTATTGTGTGTTTTCTTTATGTATCTCTGTATGATGTGTATGCAGTTAGCATAGAAACCTGGTGGAGATATATATATTTTATATAGCTCTCTAATAAGTCCTAAAAGGTCACTTAAATGTTCTACAAAATGCCTTTAAAACACTGAAAACTCAGTTGAGGAAATAGTACATTGTCTTGGTTAGGGTTTCTATTGTGGTGAAGAGACACGATGACCACCACAACTCTTATAAAGGAAAGTATTTAATTGGGGTGACTAGCTTACAGTTCAAAGGTTTAGTCCATTATCATCATGCAGGAAGCAAGGCAGCATGCAGGCAGACATGGTGCTGGAGCTGAGAGTTCTTACATCTTGACCCAAAGGCAACAGGAAGTGGTCTGTCTCACTGTGTGTAGCTTGAGCATAGGAGACCTCAAAGCCCACCCCCACAGTGACACACTTCCTCTAACAAGGCCACACCTCCTATTAGTGCCACTCCCTTTGGGGGCCATTTTCTTTCAAACCACCACATACATGCACTGAAAAATAATTTCCAAATAAATATTTTTAAATAAGTATCAAAATCAACAGCACAGGAAGACAACAATGAAAGAATCCATGTAACAATAGCAACAGCGGGTAGAGTGAGTGGAGATAGCACTAAGAAGTAAAATCTGTGCTGTGCTGTGCAGTGAGCGATTAGGACTACATTAAAGCTGAAAAGCAGAAAGAGGAAGAAACAATAGACAGCTGGAATAAATCTACAAAAATGAGAGGTGAGTGTGTGAGTCTGAGGAGACAGTGAGGTGACCCCAGATTTACCTGCTAGCCTTGATTCAGGAAACAAAGCAAAAGCCTTGCTGGTTAAACCTTTTATATTTTCTGAGATTAAAATATAATTACATCATCTGCCTCTTTCTCTTTCCACCTCCTATATATTATTCCCCCTTACACACACGCACATACACACACACACTCAAATCCCTAGTCTCTGGCCCCTTGGCCCCTTGAAATGTTGTTTTACACACACACACACACACATATATTCTTAAATACATAAATGCAATCTGCTCAGTCTGTATAATGGTACTTGTATGTATATGATTTCAGAGCTGACCACTGGTTATCCAACACCAAGTGTTTGGGATTCGTCATTGTGATGGGTTCAGTATACAGCAAGAAAGAAGGACCCATAAATCTAAACTGAGCATTAGGAGTTGATTTCAGATGCTGGTGAGCATCAAGCCACTTTGATCATATAACCCTTTCACTTTTACACTTACATTGAAAACACATCATTACTTATAACATGTATTCTTACCAAAATTAAAAATTTTGGTAAGTATTTTACCAAATTTAAAGTAATAAATAGAAAACTTTCAAAGAATTTTAAATATATTGCCAATCATGATGGCTTTACAACATGTGTGTGT
>CABHPP010101349.1:0-12486 GCA_902168425.1 Peromyscus attwateri | reverse complement strand
CTGGTCCTCCTGCCTCTGCCTCCCAGTTGCCAGGGTTACGGGTACATCTGCACACTGAGCTAGGAAGAGATATTTTACAGATTAACTGTGAGGCTGATCTTCCTTCCTTCCTTCCTTCCTTCCTTCCTTCCTTCCTTCCTTCCTTCCTTCCTTCCTTCCTTCCTTTCTTTTTTGGTGAGTGTTTATATTGTTGCTTGATATCACCTAAAGCATTAATACATTAATACACCATTAGACTTTGTAAGACTTGGTCACGTTAACAGATATTTACAATAATAGAGAGGAAGTCACCAATTCCATCTTGGCTGTGGAAGTGAGTAGTGAGGATTTCACCATCACCACCACGGAATCGAACCTTTTGTTTTGATTAAAGCTAATAATAGGCAGTTTGGTCGTTGCTGTTGTTTTATTTTTCTTTCTTCAGACACTGTTTCACTATGAAGCCCTGCTTGGTATGGAATTCTCTATATAGATCAGGCTGGCCCTGAAACCCCACCTCTATCCCCACCCCATCCTTCTGCTTCCTGAGTGATGAGATTAAAGTTGGCAGGCCAATTTCTTTTTAAGCCAATTCACTTCCTATGTTCAGCCAGTGAAATTCTTGGATTGTTACTTAACCTTTCACTCTCTAACCATATTTTAAATATCTGCTTGAGCTGTGTGGTTCTTACTAATAGATAGAAGGCTAGTAAGCGCTGAGGAGTTAAGTGGTGTGATTGGGATGTCTCATGTAATTCCCTACAGGAAAGCCTGTGTTTCAGACATTGAATTTTTTTGATGGGAACATAAAAAGTTGCTCATTAGACAGTTGTTTATAGAATGTACTTGCGACGCTGGGCAGTGGTGGCACACACCTTTAATGCCAGCACTCGAGAGGCAAAGACAGGCAGATCTCTGTGAATTCAAGGCCAGCCTGGTCTACAGAGTGAGTTCCAGGACAGTGAGTTCCAAGACAGTGAGTTCCAAAGCTACAGAGAAACCTTGTCTCAAAAAACAAAAATGAAACAAAACAAAAGAATGTATTTGCTTTGCAGTTGAATAATGAACAAAACCCACACACTTTGATGTCAGCACTGCCCTAACTAGCAATCTGAGTGCCCTGGACTCTGATGTCAACCTAATAATGAATCCCTCCCCCTCTCCCATTTTTCTCTTTTTGAGACAAAGTCTCACAATATGTCTGAAGCTGGACTGGAACTCATCATGTAGCTCAGACTGGCCTCAAATTTGTCACGAGGGTTGAGATGATAAGCATGTACCACTACATCCAGCATAGTTGATGAAGAACAGTTGACAGTGCTGGCTTGAGCCTGGCTCACTGTTCACTGCACCTTGTCTCCAAACACAACTAAAAACCAAAGGAGGAGTTGGGTTTGTTTTCCTTGTTGTGATTTAAAATTTCTCTTTTTTTTTTTGACAGGGTCTTACCATGTGGTTCTGGCTGGCCTGAAACTCTCTATGGAGATCAGGCTGGCCTCGAACTCAGATACAGCTTACTCTCCCTCCTGAGTGTAAGATGCTGAAGTCAGGGAGGGCTGGAGGGATGTGTCTTCTTTACACAGCAGTACTTCTGCAGGCATGCATGCATTCACAGCGGCTATGGGCTGTGGTTGCCTATAGAAGGTAGAGCCAGTCCAAATTCTAGCACAGACAGGGAAGAGATTCACTAGCCTTCAATGCTCACTGAGGACTCTGGACATTGGATGGCTTCTAGAGGACGGAGAATTAGTTTTCTTTCAGAGTGGGGCTCCTGGTAGGCTAGCTATGCTCCAGTAGATGACTTCATACCCAGGAGTGTGTGGGCAGTGTAAAATTCGAGTTGAAGGTTATTTAAAAAAGAGAAAAAGCGGACACACACTTGGATTGCTAGGGAGGGAAGAGTGACCTGGGTGGAGTTAAGTTGAGAGTGGATGCTGAATATGGTCAAAATACATTGCATGAAATTCTCGAGGTATTAATAAAAACATTCAGAACAAAACCATAACAAGGACTGGGGATGCAGCTCAGTTTGTAGAATGCTTGCCTAATGTGCATGAGGCCACAGATTTGGTCGTTGGTACCCCATATACTGTATGTGGTGCCCAGTCCCAGCACTTAGGAGGGAGAAGTAGGAGGAGAAGTAGGGAGTTCCAGGTCATGTTCCACTACTGTTGGAGTTGGAGGCCAGACAAACAAGCAGAACTGATTACACGAAGCATTGGTGGTCACATCACAGATAGAGATCCTTCCTCTTTGGTCTTAACTAGTTCTCTGCTGTTTTCTTAATGCATTTTGATAGGAAAGTATTTCTAGTCGTTTGTTTGTTTACTGTGATGACACTAAGAATTAGAACTCCCTGGAGATCCTTAGCCAATTTCTGTTACCTGCCAGAGCTACCTCGTGTTCTCTTCTTTTAGGTGATGTGCGCATGTGCTTCCTGAGAGTTTGCATAGGGGAGGGCCTTTCCATACCTGATATTCACTCTCAGGAAGATCATCCCAGTGATAAGGACTGGTGCCCAGAGGAATTGATGCAGCTTTCACTAGTTACCAAGCAATCCTTTCATCTTCCTTTAACCATGTGTTTAAAATGTTTAAAAACAAAAAACAAAAAACAAACAAACAAAAAAACACTTGTTAGGAAAGGATTAGTAATTTAGTGGCACTTGAGAACCCTGAAGGATTGGGGAGAATATTGTGATTGTTGAGGCTGGTGTTCATTAATACTCTTATCATGTTCCGTTTTTACAAATCTTTATTTGAAGGCTTGTTGTCAAATCTTGGTCCATACATACAGCTGGACTTCCCCAAACTATTAACTCTGTGGTTGAAGATGGATTTTGGAAGTGCCTTTTTAAAAGCAATATAGCTTTTGTTAGATATTTTATTCTCCTGGGCTGGGCATGATTGTGAATGTCTTTAATCCAGCACTTGGAAGGAAAAGGCACTTGGATCTCTGTGAGTTCAAAGCCAGCCTGGTCTACAAAGTAAATTCTAGGACAACCAGGGCTATCAAGAGAAACCCTGTATAAAAATAAATAAAATAAATCCCCAAAAGAACAAATATAAAGTTTCTTTTTGCTTTCATATTCATATGAAATTAAAATACACAGAAGTAGCTCTTTTTTGTTCTATAACACAGTGGTTTTGGTGAAACAGTCATTTCAATGGAGAAAAACAGAGTTTTTGAGATAGTTTCTCACTAGCCTTGGCTAGCCTCAACTCTGAATGATCCTTTCTCTTCCTGCCTCAGCCTCTGCCTCCTGAGTGCTGGAATTAGAGGCCTGAGCTACCACCCCAGCCCAGCCTCTCTTTTAAAGTGTTACTGTTACTTATTCAGCTTGAAGTTGATGATGTCAGGGCCAGAGATATGACTTAGTGGCCCAGGGGCTAACAGGTGAAGGGTACTCATTGATCTTGCAGAGGACCTGAGTTCAGATCCCAGCAGCGCCCATGTCAAATGACTCACAACTGCTTATGGCTTCCTTGGGCATTTGTGCGCACATACACACTTGGTTCAAAAGAAAACTACTTTAAAGCCAATTTCTTTTATTAGCTCTTTAAAGAATTTCATACGTGTTTTAGTTGTATTCACCCTCTTTTCCAACATCTCCCAGATCCACCCTCCCCTTTCTACTCACCCAACTTTGTGTTCCTTTTGAAAAGAAAAAAGAAAAAATTATTTTACAACCACTGTCTATTTGTGCTGCCCATATACTCTTGAATGTGTGGCCTTCCATGGGAGTATGGTCGATTTACGAGGGGGTACACTTTCAAAGAAAACTGAGTCTCTCTCTCCCAAGAGCTGTCACCTTCCAATGGTTCTTAGACTAGGGATGGGACTCTATGCCCACCTCCCCTCGCCACGCTGGGATTTAATGTGGCTTGAGCTTGCATGGGTCTTGTGCATGCTGTCACACTCACTGTGGGTTCACGTGTGCAGCTGCCCTACTGTGTGTAAGACGCTGTTTCTTTGTCTCATTCATTGCCTCTGGCTCCTACAGTCTTTCTCTCTCCTCTTCCGCAACGATTCCCTGAGCCTTGGGAGGAAGGGGTGTGATATTAGATGTCCTCTTTTGGGATAGGAGACGGAGGTGGGGGCAAGGTAGAGGAGAGAGTACAGAGAGGGATAAATAACACTGAAGACATTTTGAAGATGTCATGTGGCAACCTACTTCCATAGAAACTTCCTTAAAATGGAATAGTTTATATGTGGTTAACTCATAAAGGGCTGCCAGTGCTCTTACTAGAGCCCACAGGCTAACCAATAGTCCATTGTCAGGAATGGGTTACTTTTTTGGAGTTGTTGGCCAGTGAGGTCCTGTAGTTCCCCCTCAACATTACTGGCTATTGCCAATGCTATTTGTTACCCTCCAGAACTTGACATTAAGACCCTATTACTGAAGACACCACATACTCGAGTCAGAACATGGAGATATCAAGCTAATAGGGACCTCGAAGCTTCATGCCTGCTGACTAACTTTCATAGTTCTAGAAGCTGCTATGCACACTACCAGAAGAGAAAAAACGACATCAACCTTCCCTAACTATGAGCCCTGCCAACTACAGTAGTGACTGGCCTGGCAAGACATGCCCACTTGTGCAATAGTGACAGGGACATCAAGGAAGTAACCAGCCACTTTCGGCGTGGATTCAAGTCCTGCTCCACAAGATGCAACCCATACCCAGCACTGTTGTTGGGTAATAACCTGTGATTAGACAGGTCGTAGACCCTCAGGGAGAACCCACTACTATTACTGTTCTAAATGGTCACAGATTAAACCAACTCCCAATGACTTACTGTTATGCTCATGGATTAATGCATCTCTCACCTTCACTAGAGAAACTTCTATTTGCAATGAATGTTTTAACACAGAGACCCACAACTGGTCAAGGTGCAGAGAATAAGAGACTGTACAACGCTCAGTCCTGGAAAAAAAAAAGAATGATGAGGTAGTTCATTTGTGGGGAGATAAAATCAGAAAGAGTGGATGACTTGAACCTAAAGGGTTTGCTCTTCTCTATGTCTGTGTATAGCTGGTATTTATTTGTTTATTTTTGTTAAAAAACAATAAAAGCAACAACAACAAAAACCCAAACAAGCTGGGCTTGGTGGTGTATGCCTTTAACCTCAGGACTGGGGAGGCAGAGGAAGGTAGGTCTCTGAGAGGTTAAGGCCAGCCTGGTCTACAGAGTGAGTCCTTGTCTCAAAACAAACCAAGCAAGCAAGCCTCAGAGGCACCAGTCACCACTGCAGCTTGTGTGAGTGACATAGGTTTTCTTCAGCTTTGGTATGACAGTGGTAGGGAGTGCAGTAACTCTCTACCGTTGACTAGGACATCATTAATCATATTGTAATTGCTAAGGATCTTTCACTGAAGCAGTCCAGACGTCAGTCTAGGGAATCCTCGTGAACCAGGAGATCCCATATGAAATGATCCTTCCTCTGGGATTTGATGGAAATCCTGAGTTCTGTTTACTTCCTTCATGACTACTTAGGAATTCTATCCTTGTGTCTTTCTCTTTCTCTTTCCCTCCCTCCCTCCCTCCCTCCCTCCCTCCCTCCCTCCCTCCCTCCCTTTCTTGTTATTTCATGTGCATTGATATTTTGACTACATGTGTATCCGTGTGAGGGTGTCAGAATCCCAGAACTAGAGTCACAGAGAGGCGTGAGCTGACATGTGGGTGCTGGGTATTGAACCCAGGTCCTCTGGAAGAGCAGCCAGTGCTCTCAACCGCTGCGCCATCTCACCAGCCTGCACTAGTTTTTTCAGAGGGGTTTTATTTTTGTTTTCTGGTTTTTGATCAAAGATTTTAAGATTCTTCTTTGATACTACACGATGAAGATGAGAACGAGCGTCATCTTACTAGCGTAGAGAGACATCATTTATTCAATAAATTAACACGGACCATATTAATTACAACTGTGAGTACAGAGACCTGCTCACTAGCCTGTTGAGCCCATGGCTCCTTTTACTTGTCCTTAAAAGCTTCATTTAAAGGCTCTGACAGCAGTGGACAGATATATTTAGCACAGATTTTCAACTGTCTTTCTAGAAGGAAGGACTGGCTCTTGTATTGACTAGGCTAGGAGCTGTCAAACGGTTCAGTAGATGTCAACATTGTTTGACACTCTGAGGTGGTTCATCCCAGAAGTTTGTGGCTTGTGACAGAGGCTGAGTGACTCTCCTGAGGAGCGAGTTATATTGCTGGAAACGAGCCTCCCCAACCATGCCCTTACACCTAGTGTGCTGGGAAAGTATGCAGGAGAAGCTTGAGGTTGTCATGGTGATTGTGGTTCAAGATGGCTGCATTCACGTGGAATGGAATCCATATATTTGCCTTTCTGATTTGAGTGAGTATCCAAGGGAAAATGAAATCAGTGTTATGGATTGTTCCAGAATAATCAGACTGAAAATTCTCTGAAAGGATCAATTCAATTACATTTTTAGTTTTGTCATGAATTGCCCAGATATCAGTATTTTCAAGCATTTTTCTTACAAATTTTGAATATTGACTGGGTGGTGGTGGCACACACCTTTAATCCCAGCACCTGAGAGGCAGAGGCAGGCAGATCTCTGTGAGTTGGAGGCCAGCCTGGTCTACAGAGTGAGTTTTAGGACAGCCAGGGCTAGGCAGAGAAACCCTGGGTCAACAAAACAAAAAATAACAAACCAAAACACCAAAAACAAACAAAAAAACCAAAACCAAAACAAAACAACACCAAAACAACACCAACAACAAAACTAATACTGAATATTCTATAAATATTAAGCATACTCATCCATGTTAAGATTTTTGTAATTACCATTTTATATAATAAGATTACAAAAAGTACATAGATTTTCAGGTTCTCCTGGACATGTGGAAATGCTGCCACAGATCCTTCCGTATCGCTATCAGGAAAATCCTAGCTTTTAAAATGTTTTACTTTTCAATTAATTATCTTTTTTTGAGACCAGGTCACTATGTATCCCTGGCTAACCTGGGCTTCCTATGAAGACAAGGCTGACCTTGAACTCGTGAGAGATCTGCCTGCCTCTGCTTGCCCACTATTGGGATTAAAGATGTGTGTCACCATGCCTACCCTTTTATTTCATTTAAAAATGGTTTTAAAACTATACTTATTTATTCATTCATTCATTTACTTATTGTGTGTATGTGTGCAAGTGCATGTATGCGTCCTTGTGTGTGAGCTGTATGTAGAGATTAAAGAACAATTTGTGGGAGTTGGTTCTCTCCTTCCACTACGTGAGCCTAAGCATCTAATTCAGCTAATGCCTCTGTCGCTAAGCCAGCTCACTGCCTTGTTTGGGCTAGTTTTGTTTAATATTTGGTCATTAAAACTTAGTTTTAAAGAGATATTGGATAGTGATGACTCCTGAAGTATCCAGAATAAAATGCTGATTTTCCCAAGACTCCTCTCTTTTAGGAAGGAACCATAAGGGTGCAGGCTCTTGGCAAATGCTTGGAGGAATTTGAGTGTACAGTAACTGTTTCCAGCACAGAAATCTCCCATTGGTGATTGGGATTCTTTTGTGCTCTGTGGGATGGCATCTAGGGTGGTCTGAAGTCCTCTAGTTCTGTAGATGGTGGCGACTGACTATTTAGAATTATAAGCCTGCAAACATTTGAAAAGGCTGGGATGAGACTCCTCATTTGTCACTGTAGAACTGAGTGTGCAAGCTTGTGAGGGTCCCTCGTTAATTACAGAACTTGACATTTCTAGGACTAACCACGGAAGGGGTACTTGCCCGTGAATCACCGCCGGCCTGTGCTGAGACCGCAGCTTCTGTTTTATGGAGCTGAAGACGAAGCCAACAGGGTGGTCGCTATGCTCAGCATGGGTCTTTTTTTGCTTCTGTCAACTTGCTGATGCAGCATTTGGATAATACCAGTGGACCCCTGCACCTCTTTCAAGTGCTTTAAATTTAGACAAATTTATGTTTTACCAAAAGGTTAATCCTGACAAATTATTGTAAATTATTTCTGTAGGGCCGGCTGCAGTGAATTAAATTCTGTATGGTGCATAGGTGGGTGTGTATTTTAGAAGCATGTACTGCATTTTCTGAACCAGTAGGCTCAGGAAGTCATGGTGGGTAAGATTGTGACCCTGCTGTGGGGATCGATGACATTCTCTCAAGGTGAGCTGAGGACTTAATGTTCCCTTTTTTTTTTTTTTTTAAATTTCAGGTGCATTGGTGTTTTGCCTGCATATATGTCTGTGTGAGGGTGTTGGATCCCCTAGAACTGGAGTTGCAGACAATTTTAAGCTTCCATGTGGGTGCTGGGGATTGAACCCAGGTCTTCTGGAAGAGCAGCCAGTGCTCTTAACCATGGAGTCATCTCTCTGGCCCTTAATATTCCTACTGAATTACCTGATAGTCTAGTGTGTAGCATGAATTGTTAGAAGGTCTTATTAATAATACAAACCTGGAGCCAGGTATTGGGGTGAACGCTGAATGATCAGAGAAGCAGAACAAGCCACAGCTACCTCACTTTGCCAATTCCTCAGCTGATCCTGTTTCCTCAGACTGGAAGCCTCTGAGTCCTCATCCAAATGGATCTCAGCTGAATCGCTTCTCAAAAGCCTAAAACCTTAACCAGCCTGGTTCCTAGTTTTCACGCCTTATATACCTATCTGCTTTCTGACATTACTTCCTGGAATTAAAGGCATGAGTTACCATGCCTGGCTGTTTCCAGTGTGGCCTTGAACTCACAGAGATCCAGGTGGATCTCTGCCTCTGGAATGCTAGGATTAAAGGAGTGTGTGCCACCATTTTCTGGCCTCTATATCTAGTGGCTGTTCTGTTCTCTGACCCCAGATAAGATTATTAGGGTACACAATATTTTGGGGAACACAATATCACCACATTTCCCCTTTTTTGTCTAAAATTTAAAAAAGCTTATAACTAATACAAGAAAGTATATACAATATATACAGTCAAGAATTACATTAATGATGTCTAGTCCATTAACATTTGACAGATTCAGACAAAAAACTCCATTAATATATAACAATGTCCAGTCCAGTAACATTTGATAAACTCAGACCAAAAATTTCATTACTTATCCTATTTAAAACAATTCCTTTTTAAAAATAGATTCAATAATCTCCCTTATTATCTTATTATATCCACTAGTGTACCCCCCCACCTTTGTGATATCCTTCCCCTCTCCTTTTCTCTCTCTTTCTTTCTTTCTCTCTCTCTCTCTCTCTCTCTCTCTCTCTCTCTCTCTCTCTCTCTCGATGGAAGGCAAGTCTCTGTTCATTTATCTTCTGGTAAGAGGGTGTTCTTTATGTTTTCATGGCAGGTACTTGCCACACATAATTGTTCTGGAAAAAGCAGTTCCTGGCTCATAGCAAGGATGGAGCAAAAGTAGACCTTGAAAGGGGTGGGCATGTAAATTATCTATTCAAGTACTCTCCCCCCCCGAAACACCCCAATCTAACAACACCAGACAAAAACAATACTAAGGAAGTAAAAAAGCATTGAGCATGAGGGATACATTCATAAATAAACAGATGGTTCAAGTCTGGCAGTTCAAAGAGAAGCCTTGTTCATTATAAGGTGCTCAGGATCAGACTATGACGCTGATGATTAGAGCAGCTCCCCACCATGAAGTTAAGACCCTACCCCCTAATATGGAGTTAGGATTTAGAGTGTGATGTGCTCTGTCTCCAGTACTGGGACTTGAACCCAAGACTTTGTACATGGAAGGCAAGCACTCTATAAGTGAGCTACACCCAGTCCCAGAAAACCTAAATCTAGTAGATTTAAGGAGCCTCTGGGGAGCTTATGCTCTGAGAGCACATGCAAAGAAATCAGGATACTTTCTATACCAAATGGTAATCAGGCAGCCATGGCTGCCATAGCGGAGAGCCACAGATCTCTGGCTTTAACAACAGAATTCTTTTCCACACTTCTGGTGCCTGGAAGTCCAAGATTTGCTCTGATGTACGGGAGTGATGTCTCCTCTGTCTTTTCTCATGTACCTGATGACTGGCCTCTGTCTTCCCATTCCCTTTCTTTTATATTAGATAATGTCAAAATTCTATTTTCTCACAAATTTGTCTGCTATTTTGGATTATGGTCCACTCTCATGGTCGTATTTTTAATTTAATTACCCCCTCAGTGACTTTCCTAGTCTAAGGTACTTGAGGTTAAACTTCAGCATATGAATTCTTTAATGTTATTTTTTGTAGTGTTGGGATTGAACCTGGGGCCTCTTGCGTGCTAGGTAAGCACTCTATTACTGAGCCACACTCCTTGTTTGGCACCAAATTGGATGGACTTAGATCAGCTCATGGCTGATGGCGGTACCCATCCCTCAATACTAACTCAAACTCCTTTCTCTTTTCCTCCAACTGTTCTTTTAAAAGCATCCATCAGAACAGAAGTTCTCAGTGTCTTGTATTTTAACTAATTGACTAAGTTGTGTTTGGTGTGTGTGTGTGTGTACGCGCGCGCGCGCGCATGTGTATGTATTTGGGTATGAGCGCATGTGTGCCAGGGTGCGTGTATAGAGGTCACAGGACAACCTGGGATGCTGGTCTTTGCCTTGTTTCAGACAGTGTCTCATCACTGCGTCTGCCCAGTCAGCTGGCCCCTGAACTTCCTGCTTTCCTGTGTGAGTGCAGGGATTACAGATTAATGTGCTACTGTGTCAGGCCTTTGTGTGGGTGCTGGACGGAACTTGTGTTGTCATGTTTGGTTGGCAAGAACTTTACTCACTGAACTATCTCCTTAGCCCTCTTTTACTGTGTGCCAACATATCTGCCGAGTTCACAGTTTGTACAAGAAAAGGAAGATAAGAGAATATCATCTCTTGGATGTGTTTTTATAACCTCATTGATAGGTATAAAATACATAAGGAAGAGTACACAATTGTAAATGCATTTTCAATGATGTATCACAAAATGAACTCTTTAGATGAAGAGTGTTGATTCTCCCTTCCTGCCCGCTCAGTTGCAATTTGTCAGCAGGGCAGATGCTGTCGAGGGTGTCATGCTATTTAGTGACGTTCCCGGAGAGGCCTACTGTCCTGCATTGCATCTGAGCTCAGCTTTCTGTTTGTGAGACTCAGACATGCTGCAGTAGCATCTCCTTGCTGTGTGACATTTGCTTTCGTGAGCATGCCTCACTGCATTCCTCTCTTCTATTCTTGGAGGGCATTTGGGTTGTTTCTAGCTGGTGTTAGGAATACCATTGCTGAGAACACGCTTCTTTTGGATTTAAAAAATATTTATTTTGCAAAGATTGTGTACTCAGGGCATGTGGTATGATGATTTGATACACTATACAATATCCTTGTGAAATGTCTCTTATTGAACATATGTGTGCATTCCTATTATGGGATGGAGTTGCCGGGACAGAGAGCATATATTAAACTTTAGTAAATGCTGCCAAAGAGTTTTCCAAAAGTGCTTGTACCAATTTACACTTCCCTCAGTCTCCATGGCAGTTCCATGTGTTCCCACAGCTTTGTTCATACTTGATAGCATTAATTTTTAAGTTTTAGCCACTCTCTTGGATAAGCAGTAGAATCTCATTGTGTTTCCACGTAGACAAATGAATTTGAGTATCTTTATTTGGTTGCTTGTTTTATTGAGACAGGGTCTCACTTTACCCCAGGCTGGCCTTGAACTTTCCACAATCTTTATGCCAATGCTCCCCAGGTCCTCACGGGATGGGATTCTAGGTGTGTGTTATTCTATCTGGCACTTTACCCCAGGCTGGCCTTGAACTTCCCACAATCTTCATGCCAATGCTCCCCAGGTCCCCACGGGATGGGATTCTAGGTGTGTGTTATCCTATTTGGCACTCTTGCTTTAACATTATCATGGATGAATGTGTGAGGCTGTTTATTAAGTCACACCTGTGAAGGTCTTCCTGATACCTCTCCATTCCTCTAAGGCTTAAGCATATAAACAATGAGTTGGTTCCTCCTTTGAAACACCATGCTGGGGTGAGGGGGTTTTATATCAGACGGTCTTGGTTTATGCTTAGTGATAGATTCCTTGTTCACACAGAAGTGCTCAAGGTTGGGTCATTAACCTGTGGTCAAACATTGTTGTCGTCATCTCTTACACAATGTTAAGGACTTTTCAACCCCAGATCACTCGTTCCTTTATTCCTTGATCATCAAGTTAACTAGTTTTTGCTAGATGGTGAGATTAAAAAGTGGGGATGGAAGTATGAATAAAATATACCCACTTGTGGGTGGTCCCATCTGGTGGCACTGTTTCTGGAGGTTGTGGAACTTTTAGGAGGCGGCATCTAGATGCAGGAAGAGGGTTTGCTGGGGAATAGGCCTTATGGGTTGTAAGCTGGTCTTGCTTCCTCCTGGCGCTCCCTGCCTCCTGATCTGCGGATGTGTGAGCAAGCAGCCTCATTCTCCTGTGGCCATGGAGCCAACCACCTGCTGCTGTTTCTTCCTGATATGAGAAACTGTGTCCCCTGAAACGATGGACCAGGATGAATTCTTCCTCCTTTAAACTGCTGCT
>CABHPP010101345.1:0-12279 GCA_902168425.1 Peromyscus attwateri | reverse complement strand
TGGGGCAATAAGAAGATAACCTTGACTTTTATATAACCAGAAGGCACCACACACTTGCCCTTAAAAGCCTCTTTTGACACATAAACGGTCACTCCAGGGAGCCTCTGTGTAGATAAAGGAGGTTCTAGAATGTTCCAATTCAATCCCAACTCAGTGGATGTCACCTAACCTCCTATCTTTAAAAAGAATAAACAGAGGGTGTAGAGATGGTTCACTGGGCAAAATTCTTGCTGTACATGCATGAGGATGTGAGCTCAGGTTTCTGAGTTTAACCCAAAACTGGGGGTGGCAGTGCTGGGTGGGGTGTTGGTGATGAGACAGGTGGTTCCTGATGGCTTAAAGGTCAGCCAGTGTAGCCAAACCAGCAAGTGTGGTGATATTTTATTTGTGCTCTAACAAATAAAGCTTGCCTGGGGATCAGAGGACAGAGCCAGCCACTATATTAAACACAGAGGTCAGGCAGTGGTAGCACACGCCTTTAATCCTAGCATTCGAGAGGCATGGATCTCTGTGAGTTCAAGGCCACAGTGGGAACAGAGCCAGGCATGGTAGCACTTGCCTTTAATCCCAGCACTAGTTAACCATAGAGGTGTTGAGGTCTATACAAACAGACAGGGAGTGATAGAGCTGGGTGGAAAGAGGAAGTGATGTAGCTGGGCAGAGAAAGGAAGTAAGATGGCAGGGCACAGAAAGGTATATAAGGCATGAGTATATAGGAAGTAGCTTTCTCTTGGGCTGAGAACTTCCTAGCTGTAAGAACTTGTGGCTGGCTTGTTTCATCCCAACATCCTGCCCCGGGTTTTTTTATTAATAGGACCGTTTAGCAGTTTGTGTTACAAGCTTTGTGTTCAGTAAAAATCCCAGTCTCCAAATCACATAGAGAACAATAAAGGATGATGCATAAAGTCAACTGCTGGCCTACACGCAGCAACAAGAATAACAGAGGAAAAATGGGTAAATCTTAGCCCTTCTTGCAGGGACTCTGGGCTCTTTTAGGGCAGCACATTAAAGCACAGGTCATCTCTCCCTGTAGCTGTGTGTTGGAATCACTCAGGGAGCTTCATGGAACATGGGTGCTTGCCTCTGCCTCATAGTCTGGTTGAAAGGGCCTGGGGTACAACCTGAGCATCAGGCAACCCCAGTATATCATTTGGAGAACTAGTGTCATAACCCGCTTGGCACACATGGCAAGAAGCATCCATCATCCTCAGCCCCCATGGGAGGTGTCACCTACTCCACAGTGGTAGGTTCAGCTGTGGACAATTTTCTTCCCCTTCTCTGCAAGGTGGATGCACTGGTCGCTTAGCTTCCATATTAGTTACTTTTCCTGTTATTATGACAACATCTGACAGGAACAGCTTAATGGAGAAAGAAAGGGGTTTGTTTTTTATTTGGCTCACAGTTTAGGGGATACGGTCCATCATAGGGAGGGTGTGCAGGTAGGAGGGGCTCTATTTATGATGGAAGGGAGTGTAGGCTGATGATATCACCTCAACAGACAGGAACGGGAAGCCAGGGCCTAGGGTGGATATAACCTTCAAGGCTCACACTCTGCAGCCTGCATATGCTGGTTATGTCTGTATCTGAAAAGTTGCACTCTGGGGACCACATGTTCAAATACACAAGCATGTAGGGGGCAGCCCAGCTTACCTATCTATTAAATGAACCAAATTCTGATCTTGTGAGGTAATTCTCTAGGAAGATAGGCATTCATAAAATGTCCTGGTACACAGTGGCATGGGCTTGACACAGGACCCTACATGAAAGTAAATATGTGGTTAGGATCCCTCTGAGACCTGTGTCTCCCACACCTCTAAGGCCACATGCATGGTATCCTTACCATGGCTTTCTTTACAGGCCCTCACCCATGTGTGGAGATGTGGAAGCATATTAATGAAGCTCTGTTCTTTAAATAGCGTAGAGCACACATCTGACTCTATGTTTATCTGCCTGCTGGAATCAATGGTGTAAATAATGGCGCCATGTGATATTTGAATATTTCTACGACTCATATTTTTCATTCTAATTAAAGCCAGAATGTTCCCTTTTAGAAATCAGTATGAATAATAAAAACCCAGCTGCCTGACTATTAACATTGTAGTTTTTGTTGAAAAAATAATTGTAAAGGGCTGGGAAGTGAAGGCTGGTGTGACAGGCTCTTTCCACAGGGGGTGGCCTGAGTGTCACAATCCTGATCCTTAGGGACTTGCTGGCCCTTATCCCTGCCTCAGTATCATCTGGAATCTTCTCAGTGTGGTTATAGGAACTGATAGCCAAATACTTCTTTCCTATATACATCCTTATAGCCAGAGTGGATTCCACATCCCAGATGAAGGGTCCTTCTAGGACGTCCTTATGACCCCAAAACTTTAGCTGCCCCTGACTGCCCACGGGTTTTGCCCACCAGGCTGAAGGGACTCTGTAGCTCACCTAACATACATGGAAAACAGGCCTGCCTGTGGAATGGATAATATTGCTTTTTATTGTTATTAAACTATAGTCTACCTGCTGGGCTGACCATCTGCAGAGCTTGTCTCCTTTGGGGGCCATTGTAGAAAAATTTCTTACTTGGCTTTTGTGTTGTTGTTGTTTCTAGGAGCTGAGAACATCCATTGGCTCTTGGACCCTTTGTCTTCAAATCACACAGCCCCAACCTTTGTGTCTACTGTGTCAACTCTTGCAACTGTATCCTAAAGGGCATCCTTGTAGGCATCCAGAGATCCACCTGGATATCCCTTGTCTTGTGGTTAGCTGACTAACGACATTGATTTGTCCAGCCATCCTGATGGCTCTGTAACTCTAAAAGGTCATTTGGAGGGTCAAACAAAAGAATCCATTTGTGCTCATTGCCCACAGCCCAGCACCTGAGCTCCATCTGGTCCAAGTTTCAAGGCGCCCTTCTCATTCATCAGAGCATCCACTCCCTGGTTTCCTCACCTCTGAAAAGGGTGGAACGGGGCTCTGTGTGGGAACACCCAGTCCAGACCACTTTGCAAAGTATCTCAAGCCCTCTGGCATCCTCACAACCTGCCTTGTGCTCCCACAGATTCTGCAGTCGGCTGAAAGTGAACCCAGGAGTTCTGGCTCCTGAGCCACTTCTTGGCCTTGGACAGCTAACAGACAAGGACTTTTAACATTTTTGCTTGTTTGTTTAATTGGGAATGAATGTTGAGAAATGGAGCTGAGCTGCCCCAGGGAAGGAGAAGCTACCACTTCCACACTCCGCTCTGTCCAAAACCAAGGCTGCCGAACCTTGCAGGGAGAGGCTGGATAAATCCAAGATGATTCGCGCGCACACACACACACACACACACACACAGAGAGAGAGAGAGAGAGAGAGAGAGAGAGAGAGAGAGAGCGAGCACAACAGGCATACACCACCATCTAGCCTGTTAGTGTGGACTCTGAACCTTACTCCCTCCACTCTATGAGGAGGCTGGGCATTGCTCTCAAAGAAAACAGCCTATTTCACCAGGAAGTGACAGAGAGGGCTTGGGCCTTGCCCTCTGCAATCTCTAAAGTCCTGCCCAGCTGGGGACACAGTGTGGCGCTGAGTCTCCACTGCTGGTCCACCTCTGTCCACAGTCTCATTTCACATAGTGGATTTGGCTAAACAAAACGTATTTCTTTATTTCCTTTCCCTTCCCTGCATTACCATGTCCTTTAACTCTATTCCAACTAAATTTTTGATTTATCTTTGATTAAATATCTACTGTATGCCAGCCAGTGGCTCCCCATTCTCTCACCAAACTCTGCAAAGCCCCCTAAAGAGGCTTCTATACTTCCTGCCTTCCTTTGTAGTTGGAAAAGGAAACACAGCTCAGAAATGTTAAGTAAGTTGTCTAGAGGCACACAGCCTCTAATTGGGAGAACTGTCATTTAAATCCAAGGTCTGCTGACTGTGTACTTCAATAGAAATAAACTTTAAGGAAGTGAGGGGGGCTCTTTCACTTTGGATTATTATTCCTATGTAAAATAAGCCAGTCTGTCACAATTACTAAATTAGTTGGAGGAAAAATACACCCAAGAACTTCAGGAAAAGAAATAAAGAAGGAAGGAAGGAAAGAAGGAAGGAAGGAAGGAAGGAAGGAAGGAAGGAAGGAAGGAAGGAAGGAAGGAAAGAAGGAAGGAAAGAAGGAAGGAAAGGAGAAAAAAACACACACCTCTGCCAGGTCACCACTTGGCCACCTCTCTGGGAAACATTAATAATAGAAAAATAATAACTAATTAGTAAACTTAGCACAGAAATATTAATAATGAAGTTTATGACGTCTCTGGGCTTTAAGGCCAGTAAGATGGGTGAGGTGAAAAGGAAAACTGAGGGACCTGAGTGTGAGGCAGGAGCAGAGAAGCAGAGTTCATAACAGGAAGGTGGACCACAAACCAGCAGGGCTTGGAGGCGCCAAGTAGGAAGGGTCACCATTAAGGACACCTTTACTAATGCTGGCTACAGTTACCAGTAACCGCCCCGTTTCTAGGCCTGCTGCACATTCCCACCATGGGGCAGTTCACTCACCTTTCACAAGCACCTTGAACAGCAGTCACTGCCGCTGTCCCCATTTCACAGATGAGGACTGAGGCCAAGAGGAGAAATCAACTCCCACATAGTCCCACAGCTACCGAGTGGCTGTGACTGTGGGCTGTGAGCAGAAACAGGATGGGCTTGAATTCAGGTTCTGCAGTTGGCTAGCTGTCAACGAGCTTTCAGCAGAACTGATATTTCTTTTCTGGATCTCAGTTCATTCATCTATAAAATGGGAGAGTATTAGATTATTCTTTCATGGGGGTCTTCAGGAGAAAATAAAGCGAATGTTGAGTAATCTGGTGCCCCCTTACACAATATTGGGGAGCAGAAACAAGTGGTAAAAGGGGCTGTGAGAAAAGGTTTAACCCACGAGGGAGTGAAGACAGAGGTCAGTCAGAGCCTCTCTGAGTCCTGATAAGTTGGAATTGGGGCTCTTTCATCTGCAGGTTCACCTGACCTCAGTGAACACTCCGTGCAACCTTGGTACCAGGCTAGCCTGTGAGTCTTGGTGGCCCCAGTGTGGCTGGGGAGAGGCTGTATGGGAGTGGGCCTGGCCCAAGTCCAGAAGCAGCTTTGGCGCCCTGTCTGAGGCCAGAGACAGGCCAAGGTCAGTCAGTGGGGCCCTAGGCAAAAGGTTGGAGGTGACAGGGTTGGGGGTGTGGTGGGGGTGGGGTTGGTAAAAGGCCAAGGAAGCCAGCTGCCTGGAAGGGTGGGGTCCTAGAAGCCCTGTGTCTGGCACCCGACCAAGGGACAGGGGACTCCTTGCTGATAGGATCAGATAGAACTGCCTTGTCCCTTGCTTCCGTTCCCAGAGGTAGAACTGGCAGAAGCTGCTGGAGCCTGGGATCCATCTAGAGGAGCTGAGATGCAAAGGAACACAAGTATTTTCATGCCGTCATCAGGTAGAGTCCAATGACCACAAAGGGGCCAGTCACGCATGGTTGGGAGCCTGAAGCCACTAGTTCCTTCCTACTCCTGGGGGTCCTGCTCCAGGACGGATGAGAGGCAGGGCTGGCGCCAGGCAGTCCTAGGTGAGGCCCTGCCCTCAAGGTGGACTCTGACTCTTTGATGTGGCTGTTACCTCACTTGTACTTTTGTTTCCTTCTGTGGAGGTGAATGAGTACAGCAAAGCCCTCATGATATTGTGGCACAGGGATGGGCATGACAGTTGTCACACTGCAGATGTAGGTTCAATGCTTGCCTCGCTAATACATTTGTGTTCCCCACTGAAGCATCCATTCTATACATGTCGCCCAGTTTCTCAATCAGCTGCCAATTGTCGGTACAGAATAGGAGATCTGGAATAGGACAGAGACCTGGCATTTGCTGTGTTATTGTGTGTGTAGGAATGATTGTCTTCCAACTTGGATCTCCATTTAAAAAGAACAAGGAGGAGGAGATGGAGGAGAAGAAGGAGGAAGAGGAGGAGGAGGAGGAGGAGGAGGAGGAGGAGGAGGAGGAGGAGAAGAAGAAGAAGAAGAAGAAGAAGAAGAAGAAGAAGAAGAAGAAGAAGAAGAAGAAGAAGAAGAAGAAGAAGAAGGCTGCCCAGCATCCTTTCAGGATGGCATCAAGCATAAAGGTCTCAGCGTTCGGATGACACTGCTGTCTACAGAGGGGAAAGGATGCTGGAACAAGAGGCTCTGACCTCCTTGCTTCTGCGTATATCCACTGTGAGGAGCACCATTTCTGGCTGGTCTGTGTCCCCAGCTTTCTGTCCCTAAATGTCATGTCTTAGGCTTAAGGATTTGGTTCTGACTGAGCCTGACCCTCCAAGGTGAGGATTTCCAGTGGCTCTGGAATTCCAATAAGACCCTTCCACACTGACTTTGTTCTCTGGTCTCCTGTATGGATGATAAGATCTCAGAGCAGGGACGTGGTTGAGAATGGGCCCTAAACCAGAACACACACTTAATATGTGTGTCTCAACAAAACAACACACGAGAGGATGACTCAAAGACAAGATGTCAATATAGAAACTAGAGGTTCAGGATCCTGATGGTCAGAAGAATTTCCCAGAATGCTTTTGTTTATGGCTTGGACTCCTGGGGAAGAGGAGACCTATCTTTGCTATGTCATATTTCCACACCTGAATAGGTGACGTGGACTGAAATGGCATTAGGAGGGTAATGAAAAGAAACTCAACTTCTGTCCCCACCCCATCCTGCTTCTATGCATGCTTCGGGAAGCATTTGTTGTTGTCATGAATGCTCTCACTGAGGCCTGTTTCCATTATTCATTAAAACTCACTGGGGGGGGGGGACATCTGATTGATATGAATATTTTCATGTCTGGATGTTAAAGCCATTTTCACCAACTAGAATTTGAAGACAGCATAGAGTTATGCTATGGATGAGTGACACACAGTGACCTGAGAGGTACTGGGATCTCTCCCTGACTCCTTTTTTTTTTTTTTTTTTTTTTTTAGTAGACTGAACACTATTTATTCTTAGTTGTAGGATGGGGAATGTCTATCTGGTGTCTAACAGGCAAGAACTGTGTTTGCAAAAGCAAAAAGGGAGATCTCCTGGCTGTGCCCGCATAGCTTCCTGGATGTGTATGCAATTCAGGGAGGGGAGTTCAAGAAGTTGTAACTCCTCTAATCAATTTATCTTCTCATTAAACATGGCTCCATTTCTGCTCTCATGTGCCTGGGCATTTCTACATCCATTCATTCATATTCCACTCATTCTTTGCCTACTTGTAAAGTACTCACAGAGTCCATCGAGGTTAGTCCTTAGTGACTGACCCTAAGAACTCACACAAAGGGTGCCACTGTGTCACTGACACCCATACGTGTTGAGTCCCATTAGCCTAGGCTCACGTCCCTTCTTCAGATCTAGTGATGTTGTGAACACAGTGTCTTACACACTTTCTTGCCATAGCAGTACACCAGAGAATGGCAAAGTTAAAGCATTAGGTCTGCGTCACCTAATCACCCACCTGTACTCCAAAGAATTCATTTTAGGATGCAGGAGAAGGGGCAGAGATGGAAGGAAGGAGGAACTGTTCTGAGATAAGGACGCTCTGTCCTGTCTTCCTGTGCTATGATTGTCTAAGAGAGGCTCTAAGCATGTCCATGGGGCATTGCTTCACCTCGGGGTAAAGAAATCCCACGGTGTCCATACACATTGCAGAGGCAAAATGTCAGATGGTCAAAAAGGCATAATTTCTGACCAGAAGATTGGAGCAAGGCCAAAGTGGATTTCTAGACACTAATGTTTAGAACATTGTGAATCTCCGTCTAGGAAGATGTGATTCTAGCCCCTTTCTTTCTCCATTTTAACACAGGCCTGGGATTCACTTCATCCTTCCCGTTTTTTCTTGTCCCATAGAGGAAACCACTCATTCCTATACTCACAGGATATAGCCCTTCTTTGCCCTGTATTTCCAACCAGACAGTACAGCTGATTTTTCCAAATAGCAAAATATCTAGGTCCAGAAGAATGCTTTCAAATTCAGGCAAATTACCAGGCTTCTCTATCAGATCTAGTTTATAGTTCCAGTTGCAGTAAACCAAATCCATCCTTTTGGTTAGCAATAACCATAACTAGTATTCACTGGGCTCCTATATTATCACATTTAATCTTCCTGCTAGGATGTAGGAAGTAGTGACCTCATTTGGGAGAGAAAGAATTTGGACTTCATGTTAGCAAACACATCTCAATTCCCACCAGGCATGGTATGTGTCACACATATTTTCCCGTGTTCTACCCTTGGGTAGGATCCTTTTCTGGGAGTAGAAGAACCCATTCTACCCACAGGCATGGTGAGCCAGAAACCCTGGAGTATCTGGCAGCCAAGGAGGAACAGGAGTTGTATTTAAATGCTTCAGCCCTGGGTGGGCCCATTCTGAGGCTCTTTTAGTACACCATCTCCTAAAGGTCGCTAGTGGAATTACCTCCAGGTGCCCATGGAGACGTAAAAATGGCAGACACTACCCCTTGTTTACCCGATGCTTTCCTCACTCTCCCACTGTGCTCCGCCAGACTCAACTCCTGGGGTAATTCCTTGCCTTCATAGGCCCTCTCATAATTTATTTCTAGCCGTTGTCAAACCAAGTCAGAGTGACCCGGCCACTTGGCCAGAGTTCAGCTGTGTTTTAGTCTATGTGGCCTGAGAGAATACCACAGATTGAGAGGCTCACAAACAATGGAAAGCCATTCCTCCCAGTTCTGGAATATGAAAATCCAAGATCAAGGTACTGGCCGGCTTATTGTCTGGTGAGGACTTCTTTCTGTGTTCACAGCTGATGTTTTCCTGTTACACCTTTCCCAGTGCTCACGGGGCAATCTCAACTTCTCAGGGCCTCTTTTATAAAGTCCCAGATCTCCTCCTTAAGGACTCTATTCTCACGACCCAAGCGTTGCCTCCCCGAGTTGCCATATCCTGATACCATCACCTTGGGGGTTAGATTTCAGCATCTGGGTTTGGAAGGCACATGGATGTTTCTGCTATAGCAGGATGTTAAGGGGGTCCAATTCATTTCCCATGAAGCAAAGCCTGCATTTGTAAGTTTAAACTGACATATCACCCTATATCATTCCAGATCTCTCTGTGTATATAGACCAAAGGAGGAGAGAACCCTGTTCTTTTAGGTACCATAACAAAGGAGGGGAACCCAGTCTGGAGAGACATACTGTCGTCTAGAGCCAGGAGGAAAGAGGCATTGACCATCCTAGTGCTTTGTTCAGTGATCTCTGTACGTGCAGTAGCTGACCCTCAATAGTGGGTTGGGGGCACAGAAAGACTGGCTCATGCCATCCAACGGGCTGAAAAGCACCTAACTTTCTAGATTACTTAGCCCCTTTCTGGCATGTGCTAATATGCAAGGCTGGCACGAGGGAGGGTGCCGTCTGGCAGGTCGATCCTTCATATGGAACATTAAGCCGAGGTCCTGCACAGTCTTGAACATTAACCATCCCCTGGTACCCATGAAGAAGAGCTACGGGTTTTATTAACCTCAGTGTCCTGGATGCGTTGTGCACTAGAAACACCATCATTAACCCACCTCCAGATGGGGGACAGGGACCTCTCTCCCAGCTCTGTTCCATGAGACCAGGCCCTCTGAAATGCCTTCAATAATTTAAAGAAGCTACCTAAATGTGATCATAAAGTCTATAACGTCACCTCAAGGATGGCAATTCATAAAGATTTGGTGATAGTAAAAACCGCTTTGTTCTGTTAGGAGCCTTGGAAAGTTTGTGTGTGTGTGTGTGTGTGTGTGTGTGTGTGTGTGTGTGTGTGTGTATGTGTGTCAGGTGGAGACATGGTCTTGTCACCATGCTCCCGCGACTGGGATTTCTCTAAGCTCGTGGTTTAATTATTCCGAACATCACGGCCACAGCACGACCCATTAACAACTGCTCCGCCTGCTCCAGGAAGTCCCTTTGGTCATCTTGGGAGCATAGCCTATCACTCATTTTTTTCCCCCATGTCAAAGATTATTTTTTTTTCCTTACCTACTTCCAGACACAGCTTCATTATAAAAATGTTACAGGCATAATGGCACCCCCTAAGTCCTGACTCATTGGAATTTAAGCACAGATGAGCGGAGGCATCCTTGGGAGGAAGCTCGCTCCGAGCTCGTTTCACGAATGCCTCGGCCATGCTCCAGCTTGCCTCTCTTTTGTCCCTTTGTGCTGGCTTCCAATTGGAAGCTGAGGAACACAGAGTGGGTAAAGACATTTCAAGGGTCAGGGGGAGGAGGTCAAGGGTCATGGAGAAGAGGTCCTTGTCAGGCAGGGAGAGGCCTTTTTCTGGTTTCCTGTGTGAGGAAGCCTGTACCATAGGAAGGGTGAGCAGGTGGACAGGCTGTGTCCCTTTGTGCCTGAAGAGGATTTCCCGGAGAGTAGGTGGAACTATAGAATGCCATCTGGAGACAGAGGCCTGGATTCACACCATGTCCCCTGCTTATGATGCCATCAGCTATTAAGTCGTTAAATCCTGCAGTTCACTTTTCTTCATCTGTGAACTGGAACTAACAGTGAAGAGTGTACCACAAGCTGCCTTCCTCCCTCTCCTCCCTTGGTTTTCCTACCCTCTTTCACTTTTCCTTCTCTTCTTATCTGTTGTCCTGTGCTTCTTATTTCCTACTTTACTCTTTCCCTCCCTCCCTCCCTCCCTCCCTCTTTCCCTCTTTCCTTTCCTCTTCCCCTCTGTCTCTCCCTCACTCCTCTTTCCCACCTCACCCCTCCTTCCCTATCTCTCTCTCTCTTTTCTTTCTCCCACCTTCTCTTTCCTCAAACAGCCTATTAAACAACCACTGTGTGCCCGAAACTCAGCTATGCACTAGAGACACAGACTGGAATGAGCATTTATTCTCCAAACCCAAAGGCTTCATTCCATCCCCTGTCAGAAAGATCAGATGAAATATTATATAAAAAGGCACTTTGCATGCTAGAAAGACTTGCAGAAATATGTATATTTTATTACAATTGTGGAATCATGAGTATTTTATATTCCAGGAAAAAAAAAACACGAGGATTTGCCCATAGACCAGAAAGTTCAAATTGTATACACCTCCACCCACCAGGAAGGCAGGGTCCTAGGGCCACCACCTAGACTCCAGTGTGAGTGCCTCCCTGGAACTTGAAGTGACAGCCTCAAAGAGACTGAACGCTGGGGGGTTCTCAGCCTTTCCCCATTCTCATCCTGGAGGCAGCCTCTTTTCATGTGTGTTAATCATTGTCCCTGTACAGATTCACTTGAGTGAGGGATGACATTTGTAATCTGATCCTGGGATTCAATAAACACTGTTTAACTGGATAAGTGAGCTAAACATCAGAAGAAAATGACTTAGCTGTTTTCTTTTTTCCTCTTTCTTTTTTTTCCCCCTCAAGAAACACATCCTTCAGATTGTTCTGCCTTCATTATGCCCATTCATAACATCTTCAATTAAATGCAGGAGACACCTGTGTTTCCAAGCCTGTCAGGTACCTTTGAGCCTTGCAGAGCCCACTGGAGCTGAACTAGCTCATCTAGGACATTGACTCTGGCTTTCCCCGTGACAAGTACCCAAGTCTTAAGACAACAACCCTAGATCTACCTCTGCAGGCCCACTCATCAGGAGTGATTTGATTGACAAGAAATAGCAATAACCGTCTCCAAACCCCAGCTCCCCTGTCCTTGGCCACCAGCATCCCTGGAAAAGAAGATGTTACAAACAGAGATGGGAGAATAAGATTAGGAGCCAGTGCAGTATTGCCTGGTTACACTTTCTACAATACCATAGCCACTCTCCAAACATTGCTGTTGCATGTGAGGAACTGCAGTTTAAGATTTAAATAGCCACGTGCAGTTAGTAACCACCGACATGGACCGTACAACTCCAGACACACCCAGCTCTGTCCTTTCACTGTTAGAGATACTCATTTCCTGGTTCAATCCACCCACGCAGTCAGTACTTGCTGCACCTTCTGAGTCATGCTGATGCCAGGGTCAGGTGTGTAAGTACTGTTTTCCTGCAGTATTCATGGGGTGCTGGTTCCAGGACTTCTGAGGATAACACATTTGCGGAGACTGAATTTCACATAAGATGGCCTGGTATTTTTCATTTACGTATAACATGGAATCCTTCCATGGACTTCAAGTTGTTGTAGATCACTTATAGTACTGAATGTAATTACTCCCTGTGTAAATTGTTCTTCTACAGCTTTGTTCACTACAAAAGCAACTTTCTCTGAATATTTTGGATCTGTGGTTGGTTGAATCCACAGACACTGAGTGCACGGATATTGAAGACTGGCTTTGTTAAG
>CABHPP010101344.1:0-20579 GCA_902168425.1 Peromyscus attwateri | reverse complement strand
CTACTTGTGGTCTTCACAAAGGGAATAATCCTACATCTCTATTTTGCTATGATAGCAAACATTTCTCACCTCTGTCAGATTGGAATAAATAACTGCATCAGAAAACTCTGTTGATCACAGAGACATTTGTCTCTTGACATGTGGATCATATTAGTCCTAACAAAGTCTATGATCAGCAGTGACAACTGAACTTTTGGACTTCAACTGGTAGTCACCAGTGTCATAATTCTAAAAGGCCAAAGAATAATGAGAAATTTTTCTGTTTAACTTTGACATCTGTGAATCTTAATGGGAAAATTCAGGTCAAACTACTGAACATCTTTTGACTAACAATAACAGTGATGAGAGGCAGAACTCATGTTTCACCAAAACTGTCAATAATACATGCAAAAGAGCAAACTGCTTAAAAATAGTCAAACCATATTATTGCATAATATAAGGAAAAATTCAGTTTCAAAGTAAGCAAACAATTAAGAAATTAGTTTATGTGCAATATAATTTGCTATCACAGATAAATGCATCAATCTGTGGCTATCTCCCACCTGAGTAATCCTGTATTAACAGAATTCTTCAACATCAAAAATACCTAAAACTCCTGCATATATATATATATATATATATATATATATATATATATATATTTGATCTCCAGAATATAGTTGAAAATATGGTTACAAAATAATTTATTGTAATATAATTTAAAATGGTAAAACAGTTTTATAGAGAGAGAATATGTATGATTAACATTAGCATCTTACTAATTATATTAAATATAATCTTAGTAATAATATTAACATAGGACTTTATCAAAATACTATAGTTTAAATTCAGCATTTAGACTAAATTAAACATTTATACTTTAATATTCTCTTATTATTGTTAAATGCCAGAAACATATAAATGAAAAAAAAAACAGTATCTGACAATGGAATTAACTGTGAGATTAAAAAAATTAACAGAGTCTAGTAAGCATTATTTTTAATGAATTTATTTATTTTACATCCCTGCTGCAATTCCCTACCCCTCCTCTCCTCTCAGCTCCTCCTACTCAGTCCCTCTTTCTTCCCACCACCCAATCCATTCCCACTCTGTTTCTGTTTAGGAGAGGGCAGGTCTCTCATGAGTATCAATAAAATATAGCTTATAAACATTCAGTAAGACTAAGTATCTCTACATGTATTAAGGCTGGGTAAGAAGAACTCAAGAAACTAGATATCAACAAACCAAATAATCCAATTTTTAAAAATGAGGTATACAGCTAAACAGAGAGTTCTCAACAGAAGAATCTCCAATGCCCAAGAAACACTTAAGGAGATAGATGTTCAACATCCTTAGCAATCTGGGAAATGCAACTGTCAGAATAGTAAGGAATAGTTAAGATCAAAAGCATAAGTGATAATTCATGCTGATGAGGATGTGGAGCAAGGGAGCACTCCTCCATTGCTGGTGGGAGTGCAAAGTTATATAGCCACATTAGAAGTCCCAGAAAATTGGGATCAATCCGCCACAAGAGCCAGCTATACCACTCTTGGGCATATACCCAAAGGATGCTCAATCACACCACAAGGACACTTGCTCAATATATTCATAGCAGCTTTATTTGTAATTGTCAGTACCTGGAAACAACATAGATGTCTCTCAGCTGAGGAATGGATAAAGAAAATGTGCTACATTTACACAATGGAGTATTGCTCAGTTGTTAAAAACAGGGGCACCAGAAAATTTGAAAGCACTTGGATGGACCTAGGGAAAAAAAAAATCATCCTGAGTGAGGTAATCCAGACCAAAAAAGCCAAACATGGTATGTACTCAATCATAAGTAGATATTAGCTGTAAAATAAAGGATAACTATTCTGCGATCCACAGACCCAGCGAGACTAGGTAACAAGGAGGGTTCATGGGAGGGAATGCCTAGAACGCTCTGAGAAGGGGAAATAGAAGAGATTTGGTGAGTGGAGAGAGGTAGGTGGGAATGTGAATCTGAACCATCAGGTTGTTGGGGAGCGGATTGGGAGAGTACTAAAAGAGACTACTGGAAAGGGGGGACACTTCAGGATCAGGTAAAAACCTGGTACAAGGGTATCTCCCAGGAATCTACAAGGAGGACCCCAGTTAGGGCTCCTAGCAACAACAGATATATAGTCCGAACTGGCCATCTCCTGGGATCAGATGAGTAAGCACTATTTAATTTTAAAATATATTTATGATTTTTGATAGGAAGAGTTTTCACATAAGTGAATATGGTGAAGAAGGTAAAAGGCATTATTCCCTTCTAGTGCTAGAGTTACAGCTGGCTGTGTGTATCTAAACATGGGTTCTAGGAATCAAACCTGGGTCCTCAGAAAGAACAGGACAAGCTCTTAACTACTGAGCCTTCTCTGCAATAATGAGAGCTTATTTTTCCTAAGGAATGTAGAAAACCACTTACTTTCACCAGCACACCAAAGGATATTGTTGTGTCTCTCTTTAAAAGATAAAAATGAAAAGGGATAATGTAAAGGGTAAAAAGCCAGAGTAATGGCCATCATTATTGAATATCTATGATGCACCAAACACTTTCCAGACATTGGAAAAGATCGGAGGTCTAGATAAAAATACAGACTATTCCATGCTCAAATGAGGGATTATTATAAAAGAGTTACAGAAATGGCCCTCCTTTCAGTAGTATGATAAGAAACGGTCAATTAGAAGTCAGTCGAGACTTAAATGTGAAAGGAAGGATTGAGGGAGGACTTGAAGAAATAGGTTGCAGAGGAGTAACAGAGAAAAAGACAAAGACATTTATGGTTCTTTCATTTTTGTTTACTCATTTGTTTTGGATTCAAAGATAACGTGTCAAGCCAGACTGGCCTGGAAATTAACATTTAGAAAAGAGTGGCCTTGGACCTGTGGCAGTTCCTTTGCCTCAGGCCCCAAGTGCTGGAATTATATGTTTGAGGAACTACCCTGGGCCACACTTAGTTTGAAAAAACAATTTAAAAGAGCAATTTCAAAGGAGGGCAGCTAGCAACAGTCCAACCTAACTGTGACACCTAGACCTACATCAATGACAAGCAGGGCACAGAAGTCCTAAGAGTAGAGTGGTGGCACACGTACCTTGGTAGTAACCATAACTTTCTAATTGGTCTTAAAATCTGCTCAACAAGAGGGAAAGCATGCTTGACACTGGAAATCTAACCAAGTATTCAGTGCGAGTGAAATCACTGGTAGTGGAGGAGAATCTACAACACTACTTTCCTCAACCAACATCATCCCTAACAGTATCAGCATTTGTCCTTATTCCCACACGTAAGAGTAGTCTTTATGCCTCATCATGGAAACTTCTCTTTGCAACAAATGGGGACTATTACAGAAAACCAAACATGATGAAAATGCAGAATAATGGAGCCCAGTACATCTACCCAATACTATCACACCTACGGCTCAGGAACATTGCTGAAGGGAGGGCAGAATGATTGTATAGCCAAAATATCAGGGGGTTGTCAGTGAGATTGAGTCTCCTACTGATGCTGGAAGTTACACCCATAAATTCTCACCAACGTGACTGCATCACATGAACTGGTGGAGGAAGGAACCAACCAACATGCCAAAATGCACAGGAAAAAGCCCGGAGTACTCCAGCCTACACTAGGAACTACAGACAAGGAAGGAATGCTGAGAAAAGGAGAAACAGTGTTTCCAAGGAAAGGTACAGCTAGTGGTTATCCAATATCAAGTGGTTACCTCTGAAAACTTACACCCAAGTAACTGTACAGACTGAGAAGCTTATATTTAGGAAGCTATCTCTATATGCTTATACATATGAGTTTTTAACAACATTGCAAAAAGAGGCCCTGGATTTTAGAGAAAACAGGGCTGGATATAAGAGAAAGTTTGGAGCGAGGAAAAGAAAGGGTGAAATTTTGTAATTATAATCTCAAAATAATTTTTAAAAATCTGAAAAATAATTCAAAAATAAGAGCAATGTCATGGATCTTGGGAGAAGCACCTTACTCTCAGGACAGCAGAAGCCTGTGAATTCCTAAACAACATATATTTCCAGGAAAATAGTTCAAACTATTCACATTAACAAAAACAGGTTGTTGAATGACTACGGATTAGGGTTTTATAGAATGCAAAGGAGTCTGGCCAATAGAAAATTGACCAAACTAAATGGTTGATTTTTTTTTTTTCATCTCCTACTGGACACCTTCACAATGGGGAGAGGGTTCTAGAAACTGAGGTTAGATTTAACGCTTGATGTATAAAACCTATCTGAAATTCTCTAAATGATGAAGCACTTCAAGTTTCCTTGTTATTGACTACATCAAGTTGTCAGGAGGGTGATATGTCAGAGAAGAACAAGGGCCATTTGTACTATCCCCAAAACTTGGTCTACGGAGTTCCTTTCAATTTGTTATCCTTGAGTTGTTGTAGCATAAATTGTTAGGAGGTCTTATTAATAAAATCAAACCTGGAGCCAGGTATTGGGGTGAACGCTGAAAGATCAGAGAAACAGAACAGGCCACAGCTTCCTCACCTTGCCAATTCCTCAGTTGATCCTGTTTCCTCAAACTGGAAGCCTCTGAGTCCTCATCCGAATGGATCTCAGTTGAACTGCTGCTAAAAGCAAAAAACTAAACCAGGCTCTAGTTCCTGGTCTTCATGCCTTATACACCTTTCTGCTTCCTGCCATCGTTTCCTGGGATTAAAGGTGTGTGTCACCATGCCTGGCTGTTTCCTATGTGGCTTTGAACTCACAGAGATCCAGATGGATCTCTCCCTTTGGAATGCTAGGATTAAAGGTGTGTGTGCCACCATTTTCTGGCCTCTATATCTAGTGGCTATTCTGTTCTCTGACCCCAGATAAGATTGTTAAGGTGCATAATATATTGGGGGACACTATCACCACAAGTTGTATTCTTTTTTTTAAAATTTTATTTTATAATTTAATTTAATTTTACATATCAACCACAGATTCCCTTGTTCTCCCCCCCCCCCCCCCCCCCCCTTCCTCCCAGCCCACCCCCCATTCCCATCTCCTCCAGGGCAAAGACTCCCCTGGGGATTGAGTTCAACCTGGTAGATTCAGTCCAGGCAGGTCCAGTCCCCTCCTCCCAGGCTGAGCCAAGTGTCCCTGTATAAGCCCCAGGTTCCAAACAGCCAGCTCATGCACTGAGGACAGGTCCCAGTCCCACTGCCTGTGTGCCTCCCAAACAGATCAAGCTAATCAACTGTCTCACTTATCCAGAGGGCCTGATCCAGTTGGGGGCTCCTCAGCTACTGGTTCATAGTTCATGTGTTTCCATTCATTTGACTATTTGTCCCTATGCTTTTTCCAATCTTAGTCTCAACAATTCTCGCTCATACAAACCCTCCTCTTTCTCGCCAATTGGACTCCTGGAGCTCCACCTGGGGCCTGGCTGTGAATCTCTGCATCCACTTCCATCAGTCATTGGATGAGAGTTCTACCACGACAATTAGGATGTTTGGCCATCCTATCACCAGAGCAGGTCAGTTTGGGCTTTCTCTCGACCATTGCCAGTAGTCTATTGTGGAGGTATCTTTGTGGATTTCTGTGGACCTCTCTAGCACTTTGCTTCTTCCTGTTCTCATGTGGTCTTCATTTATCATGGTCTCTTATTCCTTGTTCTCCCTCTCTGTTCTTGACCCAGCTGGTATCTCCTGCTCCCCAAAGCTCTCTTTTCCTCGACCCTTGCCCTTCATTGCAGTAAAAATATAAGGGTAAACAAAACACTTTTTGTGATCTCTGTTATTCTACAGAATTATCAAACTCAAGTGGGGTTGTGGGAATCTAGAATTCTGTATCCAATCAGATAAAAATCATGGAAATTCTGAAAACTACACTGTAGATAAAGTCAGAACAGAATAAAAATTTGGCTCATACAGCTGGTGCTGGGGAATTGATTCTGGAGAAGAGAACAGTTTGAACTCCATGACATTGGAAAAGACAATCACACTGGTGAATCATGACTTCTGTTATCTTAAGCATAAGGTGAGTAAAGAACTTACGTGTAAAAACAGATAACTTACCTAAAATATATCGAAGAGTCATAAGTAATCTTTTGGATTTTTTTTTCTTGCTAGTTAAGTTCAGATTTATAAGGAGACAAGGCACGTATTTGTAGACTTAACTGGTTTGCCATTTGAAACACCTCAGGAGCACAAATTATTAATTATTATAGGTAAATTTCTATAGGCTGTATAGACTTAAGATTGTAATACCTAAGTTTTTGAGTGCATGTTTTATATTAATACGTTTTCACTGATTGAAATATATGTTCTATAAAAAGGAAAATGATAGATTATTACAATAACTTTTCACATGCCTTCAAAAGCAAACATGAATAATTTACAAGAGAAACAATGGGGAAATTAGGCTGGGTGTCAGGATATGCCAAAATCCACTTAAATATGTGAATTTCTCTTGGCTATCTAATGCATCTTATAGTAGATTGTAATTAATTACCTAATGCTGAGTTATCCTGTTTACTTATTTTAAGGAAATAGACTAATTTATTATTGAATGTCACTTCTTTTGTATGTGGGTTGTATTTACAATACTCTTGTGCTTCTATCTATTGAAATAGTAATTTGATGAAGTCATTCTGGGCACCACCATATCTCTAAAAATAAGAAGAAATGCAAGCAATGTAAATATAACTAAGTGGGAATATTCTAGCCTATTTTATATTAAGTTTATCATACAGGATATGAGCAAGTTACATTAAATCTTAAGTCTTTTAATGATGAATCATTCAGTTTGAAATGTTTGATTATTTTCCAGATCCAGAACATCTATACCCATGATACTAAAGTCTGAATGTAACTGTTATTCACATAAATCATTGAATGTTTTTTGTTTTATAAGATAAAGTAATTGTGCTTTATCACTATGAATTACTGAAGCAAAAGATAATACTTTAGGGTTTTTCATACATTATTATTTTACTATGAAACTTATTCTTGCTATGTTACCCTTGCTGTACTTGGACTCACTGTGTAGACCAGGCTGGCCATGTAATAAGATAGATCTTCCTGCTTCTGTCTCAACTTCTGATTGCTGGTATTAAAGCCTGTGCCACCACCCCTTGTGAGTATCTTATTTTTCCTGAAAACATTCACCTGGAGTTTCTTTGTTGGAACAGCAGAGTTCATCGTCTTGCAGTTCTACAGATATGGTCTCAGGTTCTCATCTGTCTACAGCCATGGCACTGGTCTCTCCCCTAGCCTTTCTGGTTAACTTGCAATTTGGGATCTTAATTCTTGACTGTATTTTATCATTTGTAAAATATATACAATTAAATTATATTCATATTGTATACAATGATGGATTTAATAAAGATAATTTTCCCCTAAGTTTAGAAAATCAAATATTAGAAATATTGAAATTATATATGAGTGAAGCTGTTTAAGAACATAACAATGACAAGAACAATAGACTGGTGTTTTCCTCTCCACCGTTCCCTATTTTCACAGAAGTGTAAAGTAGTTAATCTTCTTGAGAGGGCAAAAGATGCATTACTAATGAAATAAATAGGATTAGAAATGACTGTCTGTGCTGGTTCTCAAGACCTTATGAGTACACTACTGCAGCTCAGCTTTTCAGATTTTGAAGTATTTCCTTTATTCTCTATCTCTTTGTTAAAATTTAGGTCACACTTCCATCTGAAAATATAATTTTATCTTTTCTTTCATTTTTGTCCCCAAGAAATATTTTATTTTTACCTGATGTCTCCCAGATGTAAAATTTAGTTTTGTCAAAGTTTTATTGCTTGGTAGCAAACTTAAGTCACTAGCAACTTTGTAACCTGGAAGTCAAGAAACCACCTTACTTTATGAAGAAAACATACAAGACTACATTGCTTTTCCCGTTGCTCTTGGGATTGATCTCAAGCCCTTGCACAAACTCTGATAATTCATCACATTACACAACCTGCCCCATGACTACTTTTTAGCTATGAGAGTCTGATGCAAATACATTGTGGAAATACATTTACTTCAAATAAGTCTCTAGTGCAAAGCAGAGTTACTCCTAGCTAGGCAGCCAGAGTGTTTGTGAACAGAAGGATAAATCCTATCTACACATAATGATTGTCAAGCCTGGATAAGCTTCAGTTTTAACTTTTAAAGTCTGCTATGAACAACATATTAGCAATGATATAGATTTAGGCATTTATTTTGTTTTACTCCTCATGATTTCTGATATATTATGAATAAACATACTTTATTTCATTTCAACTATATTTTGAACTATGATCCTCTAGTCAGCTAACACATCAACATTATAGTACTGTTTTGCTTTGTTTTCCACTGCCTCTACTGTCACTACAAGAAACAATATTATGAATGCAGACATAAAACATCATGAGCCTTAGAATTTGATCTCTGTTTTGATGATTCTTTTTAGAGTTATATAAATATTTACAGCAATATAGATTTATTTCTCATCTTGTATTTCCAGTTGTGTCAAAACTAAGAAAGCAGCACACATTTCTTAATATATATTTTAAATAAACTGGCTTATTAAATGTTCACAGAAATTATTCATTTGATTTGTGTACAAATGCATGACTTTCTGGGTGTTGCTGGCTATATATCCCTAAGAGACACATGAAACACTCTGCTCACTTTTTCTGCCAGCCTGTCCCATGGTGAGTTCTTAATAAGCTTTAGCTCTTTTGTGGGAATATCACAGAATCACACTCACATTCAGCACGTGAGAACCAATGCGCCATAACTGATATCCTGTAAATCGCCATCACTTTCTGTGTCATTATCTGTCATTTTTCACACAGTTGGCCACCATCCCTGACATTGCTGTATCTTGAAACTCATTTTTACTTGCAAAGCTTTTCATATGCTGAAAATGCAAAAGGTACAAATGCTTCATAGTCTGATGGTTTTTTTTTTAGAAACTGAATGTATAAAACAACATTTTTATGCTTAATTCAACCTTTTTTAATTTAAAACTTTATAAATATGTTTTATAAAGAAAGTGTACTTCTGATAAAGGGGTATTAAATAATCTTGAGCATTTACTTAGTGTCACTGTGTCTTCAGTTTCTTAGCTTCCTATTGTACTTTTCTAACTGTCTATAAAAGAATGCATACTTCCTCCTGCAATTGGAAGAGATAATTAATATATCTAAACTAATATTTTTGAACAAACATAACTGTAACTATATTTCTTTCTATATGTAAGATGGATATAAATAGCATACTATTTTAAGTAGACAAGGGAATATTTCACATAAGCTCAGAAAAATAAATAAAGAATACTTTGAATAAAAAGTTTCTGAAGAATCTTTTTATCCACTTAGAATCTTTAACATGGACTACACAGTTATTTGATAATACATGTCCATTAATTATCTATACTTATGCATAAACGACCTAGAAATTATTATGAAAGACAATTTTAGGGGAAGATTTGCTAATGAGAATATCATGTCAATGTTCATCATACTCTAATACTTTCTTTTCCTCCTGAGTCACTGTACATAAATAATAGAAGGTATTTGGTCAAAAAGAAAATGTCTTCTTTACTTCAGAAACATGCCTGGTACATGATGGAAACTAATGAAGGGATTCAACCCTAATCTTGCATATGGGTTTAGAAGTAACCTCCTCTGTTGGGCCTGGGAAGAGAGCACAGTCTATTTACTGACCCCTGTCATCAGGATATTAATATGAAAATCTTATCAATTTTAAAGTCTTTCAACTAAAAAGAATATCATAAAGCTTTTAGATATGGTTAGTACTATAAGCAGAAGCAACCTGCAGAGAGGTACCTGTGACTCTTCTTATGGACAAAATTATGATTGACTCATAAAGCATGCACAAGATTCAGGCTGGAATCAAGATATTTAGATTTCCTCTGGCTTTCCTCATCCATCAGACAGCCAACCATCTTATAAAGCAGGAGTTATGATGTATTAATAACCCTTTATTTACTAGTGTGGCTTCATTTTTGTATCTGATTGTATCAGCAGAAATATGTTACTGAATGTGATCACACCATGCACCTGTGCTTAGGAGGACAAACCCCTGAACACAAGGAAGTTTTCTGCCATTCTATAGCAAAAGGATCTTGTTTCTGCCAATTTCTACTTACATACATGTTATTTCTTTATGAATCATTGTTAAAAGAACTCCAACATTCATATTTCTAGAAATATTGTCTTTATGAGAGGATATATATTTTCTTGAAAACTGAACCCTTACAAGTATTACTGTCACATTCTTGTTTCTACTACTTCTTCAACACAACATAAACACTTTTCCATAAGTGCCTCAGTCTCACAGCCTCTGCCACACTCAATCACAAACTCTGTTCCACATGTCACATGTTTTATATTTACTATAAAAACATTCCACTTCTTGTATTAATCCCTGTATGACCCATCAGGTATCCACAAAAATATATAAATATATAAAGGATTATATTACATAATTGTTAGTAGACCCTAATGATTCTTTTTCTGTGTGGTCTCTTTCAATATACATATATTCCACATTTTGTACCTTTACATTCAGCTTGCTCAATCTCTCAGTATTGGGAAATGAAACTGGCCTAAGCAGATTCCTTTGTTCTTCTCTTTGGTGGACAGGGAGTAAAACATGTTGATTGTCCAAAATCAGGAGAGGTCGTTTGTCCATTGAATTTTATCACTTACTGGAGGATGACCACTGAAGTTGTCCTCTATATAAAGGACAATAAGAAAAAACCATGAGGTTTTAAAGATCAGCATTTAAAGATCAGCCAAGTATATAATCAGTTTACAGAAGTACACAGATCTTACTCCAAATGGTCTATATCATTTGGAACTTTATCATAGATTTTATCCTTGAAGCAAGATTGTTCCCACAGAATGAGTATGAGTTTGGAGGCAGGAAGCATGTCTGAGCCAATGACATGTGCAGTCAGTGGACATCTAGCCAGTTTAGGCTATCTCTGGGACTTCACTCAGACATGTTTTGAGGCCACATTTTAAAGCCCTTATTGTTCATATTGATAAAAATTTTATGTGACGATGTATTTCACAGTGGAGGAAGAAAAAAACAAGTGAACAAAACATGGCCATGAGTTCCTGACCCTGACATCTGATGCCCAGGATTTTCTAAACCAAGAGACATTAGTTTTACATAGACATGACCTTAGAAACATAAAAACCATGAAGGTAAGTTGCCTAGATATTTATCAGATATCTCCAAAGAATGGCAAATATCTTAGAAATGTGTCTCAGTTTTGTTTTTTTTTTTCTTTTGTGTCTGGATATGCTTGCAGTCTACAAAGTATTTGCTAGATGACTTTCACTCTAGAAGAAGACAGGAACTACCTTAAGACTAACACATTTCCTACCACTCACGGGTTTTATTATTTTTCTTGCACCATATGTTATGGACCTGAGATATCAACACAGTCTTGTCTACATCGAATGAAGCAGTCTCACTGGTAGAAACCATACAGATTAGTCTACAAAAAAAAAAAAACCTATATAATTGCATGAACCCACAAAGCATTGCAGTTACATTGTATTTTCGTCTTTTGAATAGTCTTTGTCTTCAAGTTCCTAGCACTTTTAGAAATCTTCTCCCTCAGCAAGAGAAGGGAAGCCAACAACTGATATAGTTTCTGGAAGTATTTAACTATAATTTATCAAATATTCCTAGTGAGATCAAAGATGTAGATTATTGTTTTTATGATTCTGGAGAGGATTCTACTGACAGTGAAATGATTAGACCTGTAAAGAAGGGCAAGGTGGCAGTACTTTCAAATGATGAAGATACTGATGAAGATACTGAAAACTGTTGGTCTGAAACTGACACACCACCACACTTACAAATGCTTGAAGGTCATGCTGGGGTCACTACATTTCCATCTCAGTGTAACTCTGTACCCTAGGTGACCAATCTCTTTTTTGGTGATGAACTGTTTGGGATGTTGTGCAATGATCTGTCCAACTATCATGATAAAACTGCAATAAAACACAAAACACCACCTAGAACACTAAAGTGGTCTCCTGTTACACAGAAGGGCATCAAGAAATCCTTGGCCTAATTATTCTGATGGGTCAAACAAGAAAAGATAGCTTGGAAGACCATTGGTCAACACTTCTTTTGATATGTAGCTCTGTATTCCCACAACAATGAGTTGCCATAGATTTGAGCAAATAGAGACATTCTGGAATTTCAATGATAATGTCAAAATGGACAGTTTCTCAGGGAGACTTTTCAAGATCCAACCTGTGCAATATTATTTCATGCATGAGTTTCAAACAATCTACAAACCAAAGCAACAATTGTCTTTGGACGAGGGAATGATTCCATGCAGAGTACATTTAAAATGTCTTACATATAACCCAGGAAAAAAATTATAGTTTACTTGTTTGGATGGTGTGCAAGACTGACACCAGCTATATGTGCAATGTGGAGATATACAGTGCCGAAACAAAGAAATTACAAGAATTTGTTCTTTCAGTCCTTGGACCCTATCTTGGCATATGGCAACATATTTTCCAGGACAGTTATTACAATGCTACATCTACTGCTGAACTGCTGCTGCAGAACAAAACTAGAGTCTGTGGGACTATTGGGGAGAGTGCAGGCTTACCACCAAATTTGAACATCAAGAATGAAGAAAGGTGACATAATATTTTCCAGAAAAGCTTATATTCTTCTAGCATGGAAATACAAGCAGATTGCCTTAATGATATCAATAATCCATGACATTCTGTCTCAACAACAGGAGAAAAATAGAAAAATGGGAGAGAATGTTGTAAAACCCACCTACATCATGGAATAAAATACCCACATGAAAGGCATTGACTGTGCAGAAAATTCCTTTTGGGTTGTTCCAGTCTAAGGAAAACGATGATGTGGATAAAAAAAGTAGTGCTGTACCTTGTAAACTGTGGACTTTTCAGTTCATTTAGAGTGTGCAACATCCTCAATCCACAAGCAAAATGATGTATGAACAGTTTCTTCTATTGGTGGTGAGAGATTGGACAAGAGATGACAATAATGAAGGCTCTCTGCAACCAGAGACAAACCTGTCCAACCTTCCCCTAGGGTTACAAGGAGAGCACCTCGAAAATATCCACCCCTAAAGGTTGTCTGGTGATATGAAGCAGCATGAACCTACGTGTATTCCAGCGAGTGGAAAGAAAAAAATTCCTACAAGACTCTGAAGAGAATCTAAATACTTATGTAAATTTTGTTTGGTCCCTCTTCATAGAGGAAAATGTTTTACATAGTACCATATGTTAAAAAAGCACTAGGAAATTTAATTGTTTCATTATTTGTTTAGTTGTTTAATTAGCCATTTAATTGTTTTTGTAAATAAAAATGTTATAATTATTGAAAAAATATACATTTATTAAGTTTGCTTAATAATCTAATAATTTTAAATATTATCTCACACACATTTCTTCATTATACCTAAACTTAAAATTGACAAAGCAACTTGACAGTAGATATTTGCCAAAATATCATGCCAAAGATAATATGATTATCTTTATGAAGATAACCATAATCAAGAAACTTTAGGAAGATGCCCTTGAAACTCTATTGAAAGGAAATGTTCTTTGTTTCATGCTTTATAACTCCATTATAAATATTTTTAATCCCATGTCACCTTAACACTAGGTGCTCACTACTGTCATTTTTGGATCTGAAAGGCATAACCTGGTGAACCATAGTAAAATTACTTAACTCATCAATTTTACTAAATGAAGAGCATAACATTTAGTAACAGCATATTATTACCATGTAGTCATTACTTTTTATAAATGTAAATAGTTGATAAAATTTTAAGAGAAAGTAGACTAAGTAATTAGTTTGACTTAAAATATCCAATTGGAACACTTATTATGCTGAACTACACAGTTTACCACATTTGAAAGCTACCCTGTGTGCATGTGTAATATATCAATAATAACGATCTGCCACTTACAGTATTACTAATTATAAACTTCCCCTTGGTGTTGTTGATATGACACTGGCAGATTCCACCTCATCAGTACAAACAGATGGTAATTACCAAGTGAATGAAGCAGATTGCTACTATGCCACTATGTACGTTGACTCTATCTGTTGTTTTAGGGAATTCATCATTTAATGGCTCAGTAGAATCATGTCCATGTTAGCAATTAGATATTTGAAAGAACATTTTGGAACAATGTGGGTTGAATAATTACAGATACTTGATTAGTAAGATGCTGATTCATTTTAGTGGTAAAGAACAAAAATTTTTACAATGGGAAAGGCTACATCAGTAAGAACAAAATGAGCACTATCTTACACAGATCAAAAGCAGTGTAATAGTAAGTTTTCTTCAAAGGTAAGGCTTCAGAGAAAGTCCTTAGGTTGTCATTGTTTATGGGCATATGTGTGTGGTGGGAAAGGTGTCCTGAATGTATGATTCTTTAAATATTTAAAATGGTTTGATAAAATACATTAAAATAATTTATAATTTCTATTTTACTTATGAAAAATACCCATGTGTAAACTGGGGATGAGGGGAAGCAATGGAGGGGATGGGGTGGGGGATGAGGACATGAGAGAACAGGATCGTCTATCTGGGGGAAGGAGTGGGAGAGCAAGGAAAGATATATATATATATATATACATATATATATATATATATATGTATATATATTCCATTGTTTACTTTTGTATTTTCAGATATTGTTTTAAATGCAAGGCTTTAAACATGCAAGACCAACACTGAATCTGCATTCTGCAACTGTAACCTCCATTAACTTTAGTACTAGTTAAAGTGATACAAGCCTGTGTTAATTATTTTTGCTACCTATAATTTTAAAATAAAATTATACATGTAACATCTAAAATTAAGTTTTAATTGGGTATATTTTATAAATACACATTCCAAAACTGAATTTTACACACAAAAGCGATAAACAAGCAGGTACTCTCTGGCTATGTATCAGTGTATGGGTGAGCAATGCCTGTGTGCTGCACCAAAGTCAACGATTCCTTCTATCACATTCACATTTCTTCTTTTAATAGCTCTGTTCTTTCCCTGTAGTGCCATTAATGAGTAAGAGAAAAACAATGGGTGGGATTTAATTTAGGGGAACATTTGTCTGTTTATTGACACAAGTAAGACAGTTTCAAGGCAGCAGGATCAGCCCTGTTCCTATTTCTATGCACAATGGTATGCTGCTGCATTTAGACATATCAGAAGACAGAACATTACATTTTGGCTTGTAGGTGTACTTCCTCAACACACAAAGCATTTAAAAAGTATCTATAATAATTACATTGTGTTTTGTGCATTTTTTCTAAAACTTAGAAAGAAGGTTAATATACAAGAACATTCAGTGTTTTCTCAAATAAATGCATGTAAAATTCAGTGCCAGGAAACTAAATTCTCAGCATTTGCTTGCAGAAAGTTAATGATACAAAATGATCACTCAGTATGTACTATTGAATTTCTAGTGCTATAATTTTTGAAACAGAGGATGTGGTCCAATTACTCTGTAATTTGCTTAGAATACTTATTTATGAATGTTTTATTTCACAATATTTATTGATATGAAATTCCTGAGCTCCACTTCTTATCCTTTTAAATTTGAGATGATTCTTGGGAACCTGTAAAGCAAGTGAATCAAACAATCTCTGTGTTTTGATATAACAATGATGAATCTAAAATGCAATAACCATACATTTCAAAGAACTCCAAAACATGAGAGATTTGATTAAAGTGTTCTAATATTTTTATCTTTTCCAAAATAGTAATATATATATATATATATATATATTTTAAAAGTTTGTTAATTCAGGATACAAGACAACAAAAAATATTTTATTATTCTTGGTTATAATTAGTAAAGATAAATTGCCGATTCGACTAGGTAACTAGAAAAAGTCAAGGGAATAGCACAACTTCCAAAGAGGAAGGATATGGTTCTCTTAACATGGTTCATTGTGAGCCTCCTAGCACGGTTTCCTGTTAAAGAAATAACCATAATTAGATATCAAAATTTGAAATAGTTACAAAACAGAAACTCCTTAAAATGCAATCATTAAGTCAAAAAATACAAATGTTACAGGCCCAGCTGTGGGACTGAATATCCATCCATACAGCACCAGAATATGGATCAGATTTGGAACAAGTAAGATAGAAGATGCATATATGGGAGGAGTGGTAGAGGAAGGTTAGATTACTAGTTCAAAACCCAGTCAGATATGAAGAGTGCTTTTAGGATCATCTAGCAGAGCAGGGTCAATATAGTCTCTAATATTTTCATATGCTTCAAAATAAATGTTTTAGCCATTAAACACATAGAAAAGATAAGGGTTTGAGGAGACAGGATTGTTAATCATTACAGAGTATATCAGTGTATGTAGTGAGTAGTTGTTCCAGTTTTGACCTGGAAGTACTCCCCCTAGTGAGGCTTCTGGTAACTGCCACACCTACATATGACCTGCCCCTGGGGTGGGGCCAAGACAGGAGCCCTTAAGACCTGAGATCTGGACTTGCTGGGCCTCTTGGTTCCTCATGATCCTGGATGCTGGATGGTAGATTGGGCAGAGTTCTCCAGAGAACACTGCTCAACTACACCTCACCTCTCCCGGATCCTGAAACCAACCACTTTATTGGCTGTAAGTTACCCCAAATTAACCTTTTTAACTATGTGGAATTTCCTTGTTAAATTCCCCAAAATAAGTGTATCACATTATCCTTAAGTGTAGTGTAGGCATATATTACAGATGTATACGTGTGTTACAATTATGTCAAACTAAAAGTTTAAATATTCCACCAGAAACAGAAGCAGGAATAAGACACATAAGAAAATACAGTCATTTTTACTTTGGAATGAAAAAATATTTAGGCATACCTTGGCAGTATGTAAAGCATTATAAATCAAGGACACAGGTTAAAGAAAACTAAAGCCCATTTATCAACCCAGTCCCTTGGAGGTGATGAGTCAAAGGTCTTAAACACTTTAATGTGTCTTCCTGTCCTTTCCTTCCTTAATTTTTAATGCTTATTAAAATAATTTCTAAATGCATAGACTTATACTTTCCCTAACATCTTTTAAAAAACTATTTGTTTGTTTATTTTGTATTTATGTGTATGGTCTTGAGTGCATACACCATGTACGTGCAGGTACCCATAGTTTGAAAGAACAGTAATCAAACAATGTATAATAAAACAAGTAATCAAACAAGGTACAATATGTCAAAAACCTTCATTCATATTGACCTGTCTCAGCATCTACTTTTGGTCTTACCCCAGGCTTATTATCTTCCACTTACAGATTTTAAGGTAGACATAGACCCAATTCCTGTTTTGTGCTCTACATTGGTATGGCCCTGTATTTTGAATCATAGGTTCAACCCTCCTCTGCTTAAGGCCTGGAGAACCAAATGATGAAATATTTCAGTTTTTATGTTAATCTCAGGCTCCATTCAAACTAAATAATCCAATGTCCTCATGAGCATCCTTCCAGATAGTGCCCTTTATGTAAAACTTATTAAGTTTTCAATTTATTGTAGCTACTCACAGTTATATGCCTGGTTCTTAACACTAATTAAAATTTTACCTTAATCTTTAGAAGAAGGTGTTTTATAATAGTTGATCCTAATGATTCAGTCTCAACTAAGCAATAACACTGTTTTATTTCAAACTTCCTGAAAGCCTATGATGTCATCTTAGCTTGTAATAAATCCTTCATTCCTAAATGTGCTAAAGTGGCTGAGGATGGGATCCTCAGAGGTACACAAGACAATATGATAATTGGATGAGGTGCAGAATGACAAATAGAAACCATCTGAAATCCTAAAGTTGACCCACTGAGAGTGTCTCTCCAGGGAATGTTGAGAAATTCTGGACATGAAATTCACAAATACTCACAATACAAATCCTGTGTCCAATGACCTTTGAGTGTCTCAGGTAATGAAACTATAATGGCTGAGTATTTAAATCACATTTAGATCTAAATTAAATTCTATTGTCTTGGAAAGTCATTTTTAATGTGTCTAAAACATCTGATATGCTAAAAATTCGATATTAAATTATTTTAATATCACTGTTTATTAAATTTATAGACATTGAAACAAGGATGATTGCCTTGAATTGCTACTAAAGTTTACTCCAGATTTAATTCAATTATATATTGAAACTTTAGGTTGGTCCAATTAGTATATTTCCAAGTCTTGTTTTCATTCTTGATTATGAAATGGTGACTAGAAAACATATTCTGAACTTACTCTCAGTGTGCCCTGCCCTGTACTTCTCTTTCAGGCAATGTGTTATTAAAATTCTTGCATAAAGAAATGCCCTTGATGAGAGTAGACAACAAGCGACGTTTAGAGATCTTTTGTAACCAAAGTCTTAAAACTGATGAGGAGTACTAAACAGGTAAGCCATGTTTTCATACTTAAATAATTTCATCAAGGCTTCTTTCATTAGCTATGTTTTAATGGTCTTTGTCTGGCCGTGCACACTTCTTTCTCTGTCATCACTGGGTAAAGAATGTTAGAGCTTTTCCTCAGAGTGCTCTACTGAAAGCTAAGGTTTGAAGGGACCAGCTTCCCAGGAGTGAGGGAGGTCTATCCCCCAGCCTCTCCAGCTTGCAGTGGTCTGACTAGCTCAGCTTGATTTCACAGCAGTGAGGTAGAGGAATCTGGTGCCTTCATAGCACATATATACAGGAAAGGGGCTGAAGGGAATCACATGACCACATGTATAAGTATACAATGCCAGAGTCAGGGAGATCCTGAAAGCGGAAGACTTTGGAGACTCTTAGGGGCCACCATTCTGGATAAAAAGCCACACAGTGACAGCTATTTCTCACACAAATAACCCTCCCCTACATCCAAAAAAAAGTTCCGAAGCTCATGTTTGTTCCAAGACTTGTGATTTGGTGACAAAGAAATAGTCTCTGAGTTCAAAAGTGAGGCAGCTAATATTGTGGAGTTCATGGGTATTAGACACTGCCTTTTATAAATCCTGCCTGCTTGGGTAAAAACTGAATCTTAGAGGCATGAGAAGAAGGAGGTATGCATTGTTGAGGAAAGGGGAGAGGTCAGGGTTCTAGGAGGAACTATGAGTCCTGAGGAAATAAGATCTTGAGTTTGGAAGCTAGGACTCCACTCCAGGGATTTCGCAGCCATATGAGAACTGGAGGATACAGAGTTAGTGATACAAAGATGACAGTGCGGGGGAGGAGGAATGGGACGAGGGACTAGGGGTCAGGAGCCTCAGCAATTCACACGTTTACTATAAATGGGGAACATGGGACAGCAACAGGGACGATGGCAAGTGGGATCTTGTGAGCAGTGTTCAGGAAACTGGTTCTGGGATGCCCTGACACCTGGCCTGTGAAGTTGGGCATCATTCACCACAATAGTGAAATTGGAAAAGGCATTGATCTCTGAACTTTCAAAGATTAAAGCTGGGACTAGTCTTCAGGATCCATCCCCTTCCCTCAAAAAGATGTGCTTTTTTGTGTCTAGGAAAAATATAGAGAGAATAATATTACGAACTTAATTATACTATACTGAATTTTCATAGTAAGCCCAAATGAACTGCAGTTCAGAATTAGTAACATTTAATGTTTGTGCATATACATATATATGTACTGAAATTGTTATTTGGAAACTGCTTCATGTAATTTAAAAATAGGATAAACTTTTATTTGGAATGTGTAGCTTTACCGAAAACTGTAATAGTGGTGGCATGCTTCCACTGATTAAACAACCAAGACACCTCCTTAGGGGGAAGGCTGCTGAGGAAATAATTTACTGACTTTGAAGATGACTTAGTAATTAACCTCCTGGTAGTTTTTTCTAAGCTACAGTAGAAGTCTCAACAGAAGAACAGTAACTTAATTCCACAAACAAAAATTAAATAGGCTTTGGAACAAGATCTTTTGGAATAGGGCAGTTAATATTCCACATGCACTAAATGTACCTATTTGAATGAACATGTACTGTAATTACTTCTCTACATTCTTATGCCATATAGTAGTATGTTTGTTAGTAGAAAAGATCAGAAAATATTGATATCATATTCCATTGAGAGTAGTTCTAAGGACAGTTCTAAGGAAAATGTAAATGTTTCTGTTGACTTCTTTAATATGCAAAATATTACACAATGAGTATTCACAGGCAAAATTGTTGTTAGAGTGCAGAATTATTATATACTGTGATACAAATTATAAAACAGATATTATACGAAGTTATCTTGAGGAATGCATTTCACTCAGTATAAAATTCAGTTATGGGTACCCAAAAATGGAAGTAAAATGAAGCTAAATATTTGAACACACATTCCAACCTTGAAATATACAAAAATGTGGGATATTAAATGAAAAGTTCAGTTCAAGACGAAGGATACCTTTCCTGTAATTATTATTCAGAAAGGCCTCAGAAGTTACTTAAACAACATGGGCTACTGGCATTGCTTTTACTTACCCAACAAAACTACAAGGTAAGACCCTTCTGATTATGACGCTACATTATTATACTACAAGCTTGTCTTAGTTAGTGTTCTATTGTTGTAAGGTGACACCGTCACCACAGCAACTCTTACAAAAGAAAAC